>JALPQI010011682.1:0-31134 GCA_025490895.1 Thaumatotibia leucotreta
TTTATTTATCACAAATATTTGTTCCTTCGTCGTGGCTACTCTACAAAATTAAGCTGTTAAACCAATCTTACGAAGTTTATTAGTTTGATTATTAACGGGGTAGGTAAGTTGGTCGGACGGGGTAGGTACCTAAGTCTTCTCGGACAAGGTGTATAACAAACCTTGAAATACACTTAAAACTTATACTTGACCTAAGGTTTCGTCTTTCAGCGTTAAATTAGTTTCTATTCTTGAATTTCTAATGCTTCTAGAAGCCACAATACAATTGCTACGAAATATAAAACGATGAATAGATGATAAAAAGTATATTTGAAAGCAGGAAATATTTATGAAAAGGGACATTTTTACTTTCACCTTAATATTAAACATCTCAAAATGTAATATTTAGGCTAAATACCCCACTTTCTGCTGATTATATAAAACATTTAGGGCTGGTTTTTAAAACCTCAGTTAAAAGAATCAGTTACTTAAAATTATTACTTGTATCGTCCCGGATTTTTGATTGGCTTGCGCGGGGTTATAGATCCAACACGTAGAGGTCCTTTGGAGAAATTTGCTGTGTTGTACACCTGCTGCAACCCATTCACGGGCACATCAATAGATATCCGTAAACCGGTCCCAGCAGGAGTATATGGACTATTGAGAAGGAAATGAAAACGACTAATGGGCTATGGTGATGGAAGATTTATTTATTTATTTTTATTTTATTCATAATAATTAACACAGCATGACAGATAAACCTAAGCACTGTGAAAATACGTACATGATCCCTATATATACATAATAGAAAAAAGTTAACATAGGTACAATAAATTGCAATATGGCACAGAAGAAGGACGAACATCCATCATCTCGCTGAACCTCAGACATTCATCACGCACAACCATCCATCTACTAGCAAACACATCACATTCAGGCGCTGATGCAAGGAGTGAATTCAAGCTGTGTAATGCTCGAACAAAAGGAGAGTTCCTTCGCGACACCGTTCGGGAACCCGGCACTGACAGAAGACAGCGGGTTCGGGGCCGAAACTCAAATTTAGACGGTATCGGGACGAGCAGCCGCACTATTTGTGTTGTTAACTCTACACAGTCAGAGTCACCGCGTAGGATGGTACAAATTGTAGTGAGGAGTGCCGAACTACGTCTTACCTCGAGTGAGTTATATCCCAGCATTCCCAACAGAAATTTAGTGGGATAAAGAAATGGGTAGTGCCCGTACAATTTCCTGTATAAGAAGCGCAAGAACACTTTCTGCACTTTTTCAAGTTGCAAGACATATGTTGTCTCGTAGGGACTCCAAACGACAGAGGCCGTCTCAAGTTTACTCCTCACTAAGGCGTTGTAGAGTAGCTTTATTGTATGCGAGTCAGTAAAATCCTTGGCACTTCGAATGAAAAATCCTAACCTCTTGTAACAAGTGCGGGTCAATGCGTTCAAGTGCTCATGGAAATTGAGACGAGAGATGGATGGATCAGAGACGGAACTATAGAAATGAGGTCCCGACACCTGCCATAACAATGATTTTTCTTTGCTATCGAGGCAGGCGGTGACTCGCCGCCGACTAGATGGGCCCCCGTAAATGCCGTCACAAGAGACAGCCAGGGGCAACACCGGTGTAGGCGGCTCAGGAGTGTAGAGAGTGTAAATTATTATCATTATTATCTTAGGTCATCAGTTAAAAAAGGATGGAGCTAACATTTATTTGACAGATACTGTTAATCCCTAGATTGAAAAATGAATAGTTAAGTAAGTAAGTAAATATTCTTTATTGTGCACCACATACTTAATTTAAATACAAATACAGAAAAACATGTATCGATAGGCAACAACAGGCGGTCTTATCGCTTACAAGCAATCTCTTCCAGACAACCTTAGTAGTACGGTCAAATCGTACATTAAACTCGCAAAACATGTAGTAAAGCTGCATTTTTGGTATGTTATTTAGACACCATAGGGCAGTATAAAACCACATTTTGCAACCAAAAAAAAGTTGTGCTAGCTGCGTTATACGTGAAAAACTGTGAAATTTACTGTCTATTTTTAGTTTCTGATTTTTATAAAAAAAGCCTTACGTTTTTTGACAATATGTATCAGGTAACGTTTAAAGATGAATGAATTTGTAACAAGATGAAATAACATGCATTACCGTAGGTCTTATAGTTTCAGAGATTCGAGACTTCAAATAGTACCCTGTTTTGTAAACTACATAGATAAAATGTTGAGTTTTGCTAACGTTCTTGGTTTAATATCGCCTTACCTAATTATGTTACGAAAAACATGAAATAATTATCTTATAGCGCAATTAATATTCTTTCATTTAAGGGTAAAATCAGGTCAGTAAACTTCTTAATTGAAACTAAAAACGCGAAATTCAAAAAGCAGGAGGTTCGCTATCTAAGTTTTTCATACAAATGGCAAGTCGTGTTGCAAAGCTGCAATTTTTGTATATTATAAAGGCTCTATAGGGATGTACGAAAATGCATATTACAAGAAGAAGAAAAAAGGATTTAGGTATAGGACGTAAAAAACTGAAAAAAAAAATCGGACTTTTTTTAGTTTTTGACGTTTAACTAAAAAACTACAACTTTTTGATACTAATTGCTATAAAACTATGAAAGGATATTTAATTTGAAAGGATTTGAGCTACCTTGCATTACCCTAAATTATATAGATTTAGAGATACGACATTTCAAAATGTGCCCTTCATTAAGTTAAGAAAATAAATGCATGTTTTGAAGCCTCGTATAGCCCCAACTATAAGACTTACAGTAATTGTTATTAGCTCAATTTGTTCCAAATTTAATGTAGTTATTATCTACAATTACTTTTTTTTTCTTAGCGCGAACGTTTTGCCAATATTTAGTGAATAGCTTTAACGTAACCTAAAATTTGTTTATGTTTTGATAAAAGGGCACTTCATGAAATGTCGTATCTCAAAATATATATAACTTACGGTGATGCAACGTAGCTCAAATCCTTTCAAATTTAATGTTCTTTCTTAGTTTTATAGCAATCAGTATCAAAAAGATAATAGATTTTTAGTTAAACGTTAAAAACTAGAAAAAGTGCGATTTTTTTTCCGTTTTTTACGTCCTATGCCCAAATTATTTTTTTGTTTTTCTTTTAATATGCATTTTCGTATATATCTATAAGGCCTTTATAATATACCAAAATTGCAGCTTTGCAACTCGACTTGCGATTTGTATGAAAAACTTAGATAGCGGGCCTCCTGCCTTTGGAATTTCGGGTTTATACTTTCAACTACAAAGTTCACAGACCTAATTTTACCCTTAAATTAAAGAATATTAAGTGCGCTATAAGGTCACTATTGCATGTTTTTCGTAGCATAATTAGGTGAGGCGATATTAAGTCGAAAACGTTAGCAAAACACAAAATTTTATCTAGTTTACAAAAAGGGGTACTTTTCAAAGTCTCGAATCGAATCTCTGAAACTATAAGACCTACGGTAATGCATGTTAGCTCAACTTGTTGGAACTTTATTAGTCTTTAAACGTTTATTTACATATGATATCAAATAAAAAAACCGGCCAAGTGCGAGTCGGACTCGCGCGCAAAGGGTTCCGTACAATTATCAGTTTATTATTAAAAAAATACAGTTAAATCAACCTACCTCAAAAAGTATAGGAGATAATTTAATCAAACCAAAAATCGTTGATAGACTTTATTAATGTTCATAACATATATTTTTTTCAGAATTTTATATCGCGTAGTTTAAAAAATAGAGGGGGGGGGACACATTTTTCAGACTTTGAGAGCTGATATCTCGAAAACGATTTGCTTAAATAAAAATGTGATGTATAAACCTTCATATCATTTTCAAAGACCTTTCTATTAATACCCCACACGCTTATGTAAAACTAAAAAAAAATTTCTATCCCTCAGTTACATGTATGGAGGGCCCCCACCCCAATGGTTTTTTTTACAATTTAGTATCATAATCCTGTAGCGGTTCATACAACACATATTCACACCAAATTTCGTTACTGTAGCATTTATAGTTTCCGAGTAAATCGGCTGTGACAGACGGACAGACGGACAGACGGACATGACGAATCTATAAGGGTTCCGTTTTTGCCATTTTGGCTACGGAACCCTAAAAACGAAAGGTTTTTTAAATAAAAATCAGAAACTAAAAAATGGTCGTAAATTGCGCAGTTTTTCACGTACTACCCAGGTAGCACAACTTTTTTTTGCTTGCAAAATATGGTTTTATACTGTCCTATGGTGTCTAAACAACATACCAAAAATGCCGCGATACTACTTGATTTGCGAGTTTAGGGTAACATTATGTACGTTTTGACCGTACTATAGGGTAGCAGGAAATGAAAACGTTAGCAAATAATTATAATCGGGTAGTGCCGATATGAGAACAAATTAAGAATTATGATCAATTAGATCGAATTAAAATATAATAAATATATACATACATACAAATAAGTGTTTATATTAAAGATAATAAACATAAAATCATATAAAAAAAAACTAATGATAATAGCTCAAGTTAAGGCAGCGAAAGGTAATGTGATTTCAAAAGGTTTAAGGAGTAGGTACTTATTTGAATAAAATCAGTCGGTTCTAGCGCTACGTATAGTAGGATGCAGTTGACCTAACACACTCCTCCTCGCTTCGCTGGTCGTCGTCGGTTTCTCGACATGATCGAATCAGAAATGACTAGTCGTAGAGGAACTAAAGTCATCGATACAGCCCTACGAATTGAGTATGGACCCTACGAATTCTCATTTGGATTTGTGAGTTGTCACAGCTACGTACAAAAAGTTGACGTTACCTAAAATTAATTCTATATTTTTGAAGAACAAAAAGCTCGTCACAAGGGCGACTTCACAAATAAGTATCAAAAACTGGGCTTCCTGGAAATCATTAAATTTCGAACATGGTCGTGACACGTCTGTCAAACTAAATAAGAAATAGGTGCAATAGCAAGCTGAAGTGGCAACGGGCAAGCCACATTACACGCAGAGCAGATGGTCGATGGCATCGAAAAGTGCTCGAGTGGAGACCAAAGCTTCGGCAAACGTAGAGTATAGGACGTCCACCCAGAAGATGGATAGACGAACTTATGAAGATCGCCGACAGACACTGGATGCAGGTCGCGTCTAACCGAGTTAAAAGAGTGTTGATCAGCAGTGGATGTCTTAATATGTCGTATTATCAGCCTCCGTAGCCTAGTTGGTAGTGACTGAAGGTTTCGGGCTCAAATCCCGGCGAGGGAATTATTTGTGAATTCATCACAAATATTTGTTCCTTGGTTATAGCTTTTTTATGTGACGAGGGTAGACAACTGAGCTCGCAGCCCACCTGATGGAAAGCAGGAACTGAGGCCCATGGACATCGTGACCAAAAAATTGCCTTTGCGCTGCCTACCCTGAGGACTTAGATGGATTACCTGTATGCTAGTAAGGAAACCTGCTATCTTACCCCCAAACCAGAACACAGTACTAACTATTTAGTGGTAGGTTAAACGGGTGAGACGGTGGTAGCTATCCGGGCGGACCCTGCGTGAGGTCCTACCACCAGCAAATATGTTTAAATATCTATATATATATTATATCGTCGCTTGGTATCCATATCACAAGCCTTAAATTGAGCTTACCGTGGAACTGGGTCGATTTGTGAGGGGATGTCCTAAGATTTTTATTTTATTTTATTATATGACTGAAATGATGATAATGATGAATATCAACTACTTAATCATATTTACGGAACGATAAAGGCCTATAAGGACATTTCTGGAGCTTATCCAATATTCAACGGTAGCTCAGAAGCAAAACGTCACAAATGCTATAGGAATCTGTGACATTTATGACGTTACTGTTAAGGGCTTGAAATGTAAATACGATGACAAAAGCCCTATTATAATGCCTGCGTTATGAATGCCGGATTACTATTAAAATAGAAGTACTGAGCTTTCAGGGTTGCCACTCAGTTATAAAGTTAGGCGAATGAAATCAAACCCAAATTTAATGAAATTATAATTAATTTTCATTCGATTTAGAGACTGTACTTTGGACTCCACCCAGTGGTGACGGCAGTAAGAAGCCCAGCGTGGCGGTTATGGCAACTACCCCCCATGAGTATACAAATAAGGCCGCGGCCCCGAGGTTCCGGCGACCCCCGGTGCCCTGGTTAGGGTAGCGGCCAGGGTGCTAGCTGGGTCAGGGGTGCTAAGAATCTCCGGCAAAGAGACCTATTTTCGATCTCTGTTTAGACCCAAGGTTGACTAGTAGAGAATGCCTAATGGCATTAAGTTCACCTTTTGTACTATTTATTTCTGCAACAAGTTTAAATAAATAAATAGTACAATAACTCGACAAAAGTCAATAAATGTTTAGCAAAGTGGCAACCATTGCGCGTAGAACCAATGCCGTTGGGGCGGGAAGGTTCTTGAGTGGCGGCCATGTACCGGAAGGCGTAGCGTGGGTAGGCCCCGCACAAGGTGGACTGATGACCTGGTGAAGGTCGCAGGAGTCCGCTGGATGCGGGTGGCGCAGGACCGGTCATTGTGGCAATCTTTGGGGGAGGCCTATGTTCAGCAGTGGACGTCTTTCGGCTGATATGATGATGATGATGATGATGAGAGTGGCAACCCTAAGGAAGGACAGAGTCAATAAATCACCGGAGCGCGGGTATGGTAATGCAATGTTATTGATATTGGAATTAATTGTTGTTCCAGAGCGAGCATAATCAAGGAATCAACATCTCTGACGTCATCCGTGATTGAGTTGGATTCTAAGCAACCGTAATCTATGGTTATTTGATAGATTTCCGGTAGGTTGGTATTACAGATGATATCTACATAATATTTACGTTCAATGATTTACGCTACAAGTGGTAATAGTACATTACTAAACTACCGAGGCCGGGAAGTGACTGGTTGCCGGCCGAATATAATGTAGACGGACAAGCGAAGCGAGGCCGGATAGTATTCGGACGGCAACCCGTCACTTCATGACCGAGGTGTGTATACATAATGCTTTTCTCAAACATGCAATGAAATGAAACAAAAAAATATGTCTTCTTTCTAAGAAATTATAAGTCAACTACATAACCAAGTCTTTGAAACACAACAAAAGTCGAATACGACACCGACACCTCATTTTTTAGGGTTCCGTAGCCAAAATGGCAAAAACGGAACCCTTATAGATTCGTCATGTCCGTCTGTCCGTCTGTCCGTCTGTCCGTCTGTCACAGCCTATTTACTCGGAAACTATAAATGCTACAGCAACGAAATTTGGTAAGGATATGTGTTGTATAAACCGCTACAGGATTATGATACTAAATTGTAAAAAAATCCATTGGGGTGGGGGCCCTCCATACATGTAACTGAGGGATAGAAATTTTTTTTTAGTTGTATATAAGCGTGTGGGGTATTAATAGAAAGATCTTTGAAAATGATATGAAGGTTTATAAATCTCATTTTGATTTGAGCAAACCGTTTTCGAGATATCAACTCTCAAAGTCTGAAAATGTGTCCCCCCCCTCTATTTTTTAAACTAAGCGATATAAAATTCTAAAAAAAATATATGTTATGCACATTAATAAACTCTATCAACGATTTTTGGTTTGATTAAATTATCTCCTATAGTTTTTGAGGTAGGTTGATTTAACTGTATTTTTTAATAATAAATTGATAATGGTACGGAACCCTTCGCGCGCGAGTTCGACTCGCACTTGGCCGGTTTTTTTTTTAAGTTTGACCTGTTTTAAAGGTGCATTATGCGACTGCGCGGCGTGATAAGCGGCCTATTACGAACCAATTTCGGGGATTTTTGTCTCTGTCACTCCAACGAAGGCGTCATTAGAGTGACAGAGATAAATACTCGAAATTGGGATGAAGTCTCCGTCAGGCTCGATCACTCGGCATGCAGAAAACGTGGCGGACTAACTGCTCGTATTTGCCGCAAACATCAATATTTAAGCGCCATGCAAGACACAGGAGATGGTGGAAGTAATAATTTACCATCATCATATCAGCCGAAAGACGTCCACTGCTGAGTATAGGCCTCCCCCAAAGATTACCACAATGACCGGCCCTGTGCCACCCGCATCCAGCGGACTCCTGCGACCTTTACCAGGTCTTCTGTCCACCTTGTGGTGGCCCTACCCACGCTGCACCTTCCGGTACGTGGCCGCCACTCGAGAACCTTTCCGCCTCAACGGCCATCGGTTCTGCCCACAGCCACTTCAGTTTAGAGATTTGGAGAGCTATATCGATTACTTTGGTTCTGATGCGAATGGTCATTTGTAATACGATCTCGCAGCCCTCTCCCTTGCCCTTTGGGTGACTTTGAAGCCTTCTTATGAGGCTCATTGTAAGCGACCACGTATATAGTATATCGGTAGCATAAAATAACATAGGATAGGTAGCAGAAGACACAGTCTTGGCCCCTATTTAGCCATAATGACAGGTGTGACAGTTGTAAAATATCTGACGTCACAGGCCACCGTAGGCTACGACCTCTTACTGTTGAATAGTCCATATGCATGTTTGCTGCCAACATAGACTTATTTAAAAAACTGTTTGTTTTTACATCGTTAATGTAATATCAAATAGCTTTTGCTTGTTATTCCATTATATCTTATTATTAATAATAATTTTATGTTGGTGGAAACCAACATAAAATTATTACTAATAACGTTACTATATTTTTAATAAACTACTTTCTATTTTCCGAAACCCGTGACAAATTGTCGCAAGGTTTAGTACAATTTTCATTAAATCTTGGCATGAGGTTCGGTATAAAGTCGGAATTTCGCTATAATTGTCGTGTTTTTCGTGACAATAGTAATTTTGCTTCGCAAAAAAGTAATAATTTACTGCTGATTTATGAAAGTTCCTGCACTACATTTTATGTTGGTGGCAAACAAATGCACGGCCCTTCCGATGGTAAGCGGTAACTGTAGCCTATAGACGCCCCCGATTGGAGAAACAGTAAATTTATAATTTGTAACATTTGCCATTGCGGTGAAATTGGGGCCAGACTTTCGCTTTTGCCTCGGACCATACTCGATATGCGTCTGTCCCAACATGTTATTGTTTTAATGATTTGGACCCCAGATATTGTCAGGACCGAGAATTAATAAACACGGGACGTGACGACCCTCCGGTCGTATTGTCACGTCCGCAAAATTGTATTCATATTGAATGAGACATCAATGGATAAAGATGATTTATCGTTGAATGCCATCTTTAGGGTTCCGTAGTAAATAAGTAACCTTTTCCTAACTAGTGTATATATGTATTGCTTTAAATACAAAAACAAAAACATGCAATAAACCGTTCAAGTTACGTACCACTACTCATTAAACGATATTCTATATCGATCCCTATCTAGTGCCGGCATCCCCGCTATCTTGGAGCCCACAGGTTTGAATAGGGACGATGGCAAGCGGCCTGATGGTATGACCCTCGTTCCCTGGAAGTTGGGCCGGCCGTTGGTCTGGGACGCTACGTGCGTTGACACTCTTGCACCGTCCCACCTTCCAGGGACGTCGGTCAGAGCTGGTGCGGCTGCAGATGCTGCCGAGTGCCTTAAGAGGCGCAAATATGCAGCCATTGATTCTGGCTGCATGTTCGAGGCATTTGGAGTAGAGACCCTTGGACCTTGGGGACCCGGAGCTCATCAAATTTTTAGGGACCTGGCCAAGCGCCTCGTGGACGTTACGGGCGACCAGAGGGCTGGCTCCTATCTTGCCCAGCGAATAGGCATTGCCATTCAGCGGGGCAATGCTACCAGCCTTCGGGGCACCCTACCACGTGGCGCCGAGCTAGCTCCCATTTTTTATTTGTAAATAGGTGTATATATTTAATTTTTAGTTTTTTATTTTTAGTTATTTAATTTAGTTAATCTTATTATAATTTTTTTTGTTACTATTATCTAACTTTAGTTTTAGATTGTTTAATTGAATAAAACTACTCATTTAAATTTGTTAAGACGATCAACTTTTAAAATTCAATTTCAGCAAATACGACTTGCAAGCACTTCATTACTTGAACGAGTCACTTAAAAGGGTTAAGTAACAATAGAGATACAAATGCATAATTTCTTTGTCTCACGATTTCATAAAAGCTTTCTTTGAAACTTACAACAATCGCACTAATCTAGGTGAAACTAAACTTATTTTGGTTTTAATAAAGCTAGAATGCATAAATAAAGAAGCTTTCTTATTGAAACTGAAAAGCTGCAATTCTCATGAAAAATCTCATTTTGTTTTGTTACGTACGTACTGTCGTACTAGACTCTGCTTTACAGAACAAATACTTTTATTGTTTTATGAAGTTAATAAAATTACAATTGTTCAATTTTTTATTTCGGTATAAAGATGCTTTATTTACATGAGAAACTTAATTAGGTTTACAACTTACGTAGGTACTTTTACATTCATATTTTAAAGACAAACGGGTTTTAGTCGCGTAAACATACGTTTAATTATATCCTGACGTTTCGGGCATGACGTAACACCCGTGGTCGCAGGCAGACTGGCGAGAGAATGTATTAACACCTTCGAGCTGCGCGGGTTTTTCGACCCGCACTTGATCTTGATTATTCACTTCCAGGCTAGGGTTGTTACTAGGCCTACACACAACACTCACGACATCCAATGGCTTTAAAATATGAGTGATAATCGTGAAAGTTTATATCAATATACTTTAACATTATATAATATAATGTATGTAGTTACTATTCTAGAAAGGGACACGTTTTTCACAGTTGGGATCCCGACCCTGTAATCACCCTGTGTATTGTAAGAATTTAGTTAAGATTTTTGTGCATTGCTCTCTTTAGATTTAGGTGTCTGTTTCAATACCGATGTATAATATATATACATTTAGAGGACTTCTGGTTAATTTGTTTCTATTCTGATATCCCTTTAATGTTAATTTATTCTGTCGAAACAATACGCATTATATTTTTTCCGGATTTGAACTGGCAACTTAACATAATGTCCATGATGGATCTATATTCCACTTAAACATATATTATCACATCATCAGCCTATCTCAGTCCACTGCTGGACGTAGGCCTCTCCTATTACTAAACAGACGCATTAGGAGGTAAATGCCCATAATCGCCACGCTGGGCAAGCGGATTTGCGATCACAGTAATATGTCGATTATGATGAAGCTGCTGCTCATCATCATTCTTCTTTAAAGAGTCAGTGACACTTCAATACCTTAGTCGGCTTTTATGACACCCGCGGAAAGAGTTACGGTGGTGAGAAATGTATTTTACTGTCGTCAATACCCGGCTAACTTAAATGTATGTAAATGTGAAAATTCAAAATTTTCAGTACTCCTGCCATTATACTGTTCATTTGTTACACGTTTAAAATATAAAGTGGCTTCGCAGTTTTATTAGAGAGAAGATAACTCCACTCACGACCAACCTCTAGCCCCGATCCTCAAGAAAACATCATAAAGTGTACAGAATTCCAGCCCACATAGGACGTTTTTCCTCTGTCGCTACGCTGGGTAGAAATGTGGTGCACAGGTACGGTTCGCAAATGGAGTTAGGCTGCTTTGGTGCTGTATTGGTAAATTTCAAAGCTTTTAGCTGCATTTAGTTTTATCGTGGAGCTATGTAGCATTTTAAAACTTCATATTCCGCAGGTCTCTTGCCGCGATAAACGTTCATGCTCTTCTTGAACCTACTAACTGGTATTATTAGAGGTGATGATAAGAGACGTGATGGTGTGCCTTTGGTTCCTTGGAGCTTGGGACGGATGTTGGTATGGGATGCTACTTGCCTAGACACCCTGGCACCGTCCCATCTTCAACGAACTACGCTTAAGGCGGCCGCTGCGGTTGAAAATGCCGAATTTTTAAAACGTAATAAATATAAGAGACCGAAGAGCTGGCGACTTCCTCGCACAACGAATCAGTATTGCGATACAGCGAGGAAATGCCGCCAGCATCCTCGGTACAATGCCACAAGGGCCAATCTTAGATACAGGTTAGGTTAAGTAGATTAGTTAGATTTATTCTAAACATAATATTTCGCTAACATACAAAGAAGTCTGATCTTCCACCTTCATCGTCAGATTACTCCACTGCTGGGTCGCGTTTTATAAAATTACAATTTACAATTTCGCTGTTTGCCTCTCTACCGCACGCACATATTGGCTAGAAAGAGAGGCAAACAGCGAAATTGTAAATTGTAACTTTATAAAACGCGACCCTGGACTCACTTAAGGGGGCGACACATATCAAGCAATCATCGATTTAAATTACGTGATTAAGTAACCCTGTGCGATAATAATGTTTTCATCACACTTGCTGTCTAAGCGCGCCATTGCTTGCGTGCGTAGCGGGAATAAAAGAAAAGTGAAATTCCCTAGGGAGTGTTAGTAATCTCAGTACGTCATTTAATTATATTACGTCTTAAAACTTATTTTTTGTCGGCAAGTGTGATAAAAACATTGTATGCATCACGGTCGGTAAGCGGAATACTAACTCGAGTCATAAAAGCACACCGCCTGATGGCGTCGGACTTCTAACACTCTCGTTAGTAATTCCGTACTTACCTCCCTTGATGCACAATGTACTATTTAATACGTTTGGGTCTCACGTTAGTTTCATTGGTCTACAGTAATTGCAAAATTGTCCGTAGCGCGTAGGTTAATGTATCTACTTACTTTATAAAGGAATTTAAAAAAGGAACAATTAATGATAATCTCAGTTTTTGAATTCGTTGAACATGACATGAGATTTTAACAGTTGTTTAGTCTTCACAGATTTTTCAAATCCAGTATGAATTCAGGTTTTTTGCTTCATAAACTTGGCTGGCTGATACCGTGTATCCGGATAATAAATATCGTCTGTGGAACCCAACTAACCGATAAATTCCATAGCATTTTGCAGTTCAATTTTACTTTTATTACACGTACTCCATCTTTCGTGTCGATTCGACATCCTCTAGCGATATTTCATGAAATTTCTTCGTAGTTCTTCCGACAATCCTAAATCAGATTCTAGCTTAATAAACTCGTTTTGATTCGTTTTGGCTGTATCAATCTGTATCTGTGTTCATGAATCCAGGCAACATCAAATCAAAACGAAAGTTCAAAGTTTTGTATTCACTGCTGTATGTCAAGAAATTTCTTCGCCTCTCGGTAAATGGAACCGAGAAAATGCATCTCCGGCATTTTGTTTTGGCCGCAAAGGCGACGGAAAATAGCAATTCCTCAGATAGCGCTTTTGCCAGAGTTCTTAATAACGGGAACTGTCTCATATGCAGAAAGACGCGTGACTTGGCCTCGTTTTAGAAATAAGTGTCATATAGTGCTTGATGCTGTTTCTTGTATATATAATAAATAATAAATATCTTGCGACATCTTACATAAATCGACTTAGTCCCACGGTAAGCTTAATTAAGGTTTGTGTTATGGGTACCAGGCGACGATATATACAAATAGATACTCGTAGGCAGGGTCACTACTAACTAGGCTACGGAGGCTGGCAAAATATATATAAATAAATATCTTGGGTCATAACACAAATCGACCTAGTCCCATGGTAAGCTCAATTAATACTTGTGATGTGGGTTCCTACCTAAACTTATTTTTCTGTATTTTTATACAGGGTGAAACGGAACGAAGATCCTTCCTGCTACAAACCTAATCTACCAACCATTACGATGAACTCTCAGTATGGGATCAATATCGAAAGCACTTACTAACTAGTTACTTAACTTTATGTATAGGTAGGTACATAATATTATGTACCTACATAAAGTTACCTATTGTATTATGTGACAACTCATAAATCTAATATTAGATATACACATTTAAATACTATAAGTAATTTACTTAAAAAAAGTTAAATTTACTTATTTAGGTGTCTAACTAAAGTTACAGCTTGTTACATACATAAACTTTTTACCGTTACAGGGGATACTACTTAATATCTATTAATTACATTCAAAATGGAACTGTTTTACTGCAAATAAAATCTGCAGTAAAACAGTTCATACAATCAACTAGTTTAAATGCGGTCGTAACTAAAAGCCACCATATTCTCGGCTTTAATGCAGTTTTACAACCTTAACTCGAGTAAACCGGAATTTCATGCATCGGGCGCCTGTCATGAAATGAAAGACTTCATTAAAAATTGAATTGCTATTTTTATTGAAAAGGCGCTTCGTCGTTTATTCAAGTTAACTCTGATAAGCCGATTTAGAGTTCATCATCATTATCATCATCAGCCTATGATAGTCCACTGCTGGACGTAGGCCTCTCCTATGAACTATGCGTATAGACGCATTAGGAGGTAAATTCCCATAATCGCCACGCTGGGCAAGCGGATTGGCGATCGCAGTAATGTTTCCACTATGATGACGCTGCTGCCCATCATCAATCTTTAATCAAATATGGTCAGTGACACTTCAATCCCTTAGTCGACTCTTAGCCGCAGGAGGAGTTGGGGTGGTGACAAATGTATTCTTTCTGCCGTCACCACACGGCCAGATTATTATTAGATTGGTTTGGTGGATTTATTAGATTGGTTTGATTTAGAGTTATATAGAAAATATTAATTCGTTTTCGGTGAAAGGAAGGAATTAATCAAGAAACTGTAACAAATGTATTTTCGTAGCCAACTCAGTGGGTACCTACAAAAACATTTTATCTTAGCTTACCATGAAAATAATTTACTAAAACAATTTTCCGTGTTTTATAAGTAATGAAGATAAAAGATAAAGATATTTATTTGCTAAGGACACACAGATATACAAGTACAGATAGTAGGTACAACACGGTTTCGGAGGTAGGTAGGTAGGTAGGTAATTCATGGATAACTGGTTGCAAATTTTTTTTGATATTCAGATCGACGGCCCAAAATCGCGTGAAATGTTCTTGAAAGTTATTGAGGTTGAAATCATACATGAGCCTGAGGTTCAACATCAGTTCCTTTGAATCCATCTTTATAATCCGGATGGGGCCTACCCACCATAAGTTTGACGGTAGGTGGAACATTCTCGAAGACCAGGCCGTACTTGCGCTCGAAGAATTGGTAGGGGATCTCGTGAAGGGTTTCCCAGCCGTCTCGTTGGCCTGCTATCTGGGTGGCGATGTTGGTCATCCACGCTCCAGCCATGGGGATCCCGTGGGCTGCGCACATTAGCCGTCTGGAACATTTTTGTTATTAGTTTTTTAGAGTTCCGGAAACGGAACCCTTATAGATTCGTCATATCCGTCTGTCCGTCTGTCACAGCCGATTTACTCGGAAACTATAAATGCTACAGTAACGAAATTTGGCAAGGATATGTGTTGTATGAACCGCTACAGGATTATGATACTAAATTGTAAAAAAACCATGGGCCCTCCATACATGTCACTAATGGATAATTTTTTTTTTAGTTGTATATAAGCGTGTGGGGTATTAATAGAAAGGTCTTTGAAAATGATATGAAGGTTTATACATCTCCTTTTTATTTAAGCAAATCGTTTTCGAGATATCAGCTCTCAAAGTCTGAAAAATGTGTCCCCCCCTCTGTTTTTTAAACTACCCTATATAAAATTAATATGCACATTAATCAACTCTATCAACGATTTTGTTTTGATTAAATTATCTCTTACAGTTTTTGAGGTAGGTTGATTTAACTGTATTTTTTAATAATAAATTGATAATGGTACGGAACCCTTTGCGCGCGGGTCCGACTCGCACTTGGCCGGTTTTATTATTTCGCTCGTTACATTACGGCAAGGAAAAATCCTATTTAAAGGCAGATTTCCTTGGGATATCTCTAGGTCTTAAGAGTCCGTTTACAATAGTTTAAACTTACTCCAATTTATTTCAGATAGTAAAAAAGTCGCCGTACAATTGTGGCTGTATTCGTGTAATTGGGCCTATGCCTTCATATAAAATGGCTTCTTCGTAACATTCAGACCAAACGAGCATTCGCAATTCTATCGTGATTCTATCCCCCACTCTACGAAATTCGATCTTTCGTAGAGTGGGGGATAGAATAGCGAATGCTCATTTGGTCTGAATGCACCTTTATTTTAAGTTGACCACGACTGTATTCGTGGAATTTTTATGCAATTTGTCTGTCGCAAAAACGAGACTGTAATAATGTTTTTACTTGTTGAATTTTCGATAGATTATAAACTATGCACTTCCATCCCAGACCTACATATTTTTAACATACATTTTCTTGTCAGTGTCCCATATATGAAAGCAAGGAATTCTATATTGCACCAGTACGAAAAAAAAGAAACTAAGCTAAACACATGATACAGGTTACAACAGGCAGTCTTATCGATAAAAAGCGATTTTTTCCAGACAACCTTTGGGTAGTTTGTATTATGGGAGCGTACAGCATAGGCCATACATAATGAAGTTACCGTAGCAAATTACACAATGACCAATATTGCAGTAAACAGCACGAAACAGCTGACTGACCCATATTCTCTCACCTCACTGTCAAGAATTTCTCAGCCATCCGTAATCCTCTGTATTCTGGCAACACCAGTATGGACCTGTCGGAGTAGAAGCAGTCAAGGTTGAACACCTTCATCAAGTTGCATCCTTGGATTAGGTCGAAGAACATGTTGCGCATCATCGTTGTTTCTGGTGATCGTTTACCTGGAGACTTTAATAAAATACACTTGCGGTCATCTTTGATTACACGTCTAAAAAAAGAAAAATTATGCGGGTCAGGTACAATTTTTCTTTTTTTTAGCCGTGTGGTGACGCGCAGTAAGAATAATAATATATTTGTTACCACCCCAATTCTACCAGTGGGTGTCGTAAAAGTTGGCTAAGGGATCAAAGTGTCGCTGATTATTCTTTGATGGAAGATGAATATTTCATTTTGATTAAAATAAAGACTTCGCAAAATGTAATTTCAAGTACTATTTTGTGTCAAAAATTAATGACATTACATTTTTTCTTTTTTAAAGTAGAATATAGTTTGGACGTTGTTGTTTTAGAGTACGAGTATTAGAACAATTTAACTTTAGCCATTGCCACGGAAAGTGTACGTTGATAACGATTACTAACTGCCTTATTTGCCGGGCAAAACAAATTCGAGTAAGTACACAAATTCCATTGAATTGTACGCAGAATCCATCAGAACTCGATCCAAATCGCAATAATCCTGTGCTTACAATAGTTAAATCCGGATTGAAAATGAATGCTTATTTTCTCGATACATATAGGTACATACATGTCTATAACTATGTACATATATTGCATTGCAATGTAGGTAGTATGTTGCTTCATTTCACTATCAAAAACCGGAATAGTAATTTTGTTTTAATTTGTAACTCGTCGAAAATCGTTGATTTCCTAAAGTGGGGGATAAAATGAGCATTCGCTCGTTTTGTCAAAATCCACCTTAACTAAATAAATAAATTAATGGTCATTGACACTTCAATCCCTTAGTCAACTCTTACGACACGGGAAGAGCCGGGAATTAGTATAAATAATAATCAATTCAACATCAAAAATTACCATTTCCCAATACGCAGCGGTGACAACTGATATTGAAGAAAGACCCATGATGATCGGTGTTTCATCATCCGTGTCAAGGCAACACATCACAGTTTGGCTCGATCGGAACACTTTGTCCGTGTACCGTCTGTATTCTTCTATCGCCTCTGGATTATTTGAAAATCCTGAAATAGTGATCATCTTCATTTGAAGGGTCCACGGAAAAAACATATCCAGTGCTTAAAAAGATCATAGCAAATTCACACCTTATTCTGTTAAAAATAAGGTGGCAAACAAATGCACGGCCCTTCCGAGGGTTAGCGGTAACTGTAGCCTATAGATGCCCCGATTGGAGAAACAGAAGGTAAATTTACAACTGTAGCAATTGTCAATGTGGTCAAATTGGGGCCAGCTCTTTGCTCTTTATAACTACATTGTTGTCGTTGACAAATTAAAGGATGAACAATATTGCATATTGTTCATCCTTGAATATGGACTTCCGCAAAGTAACGCCTGATTCAATGAATTAGTTGACAAATTAGTCAATACATTCAAAGGAGGATTGCTTATTCGTTTTACAAGCCACTAGCCGTGTCGATAGTAGGATCTTCTTCTTTTACTCTCACTTCTGAAAGTTTTTTTTTTATGAGCCTGGCTCTTGTCGGTGGAGTAAACGCCATTCCGTTCGTTGTCCTGATAATGTTTTGAGCTCCTGATACGATACCACATTAATTTATAGTAGGATCGATTGCGAAAAATGTAAATGGTTCAGGTCTTTAATGGCAACAAAACTTAACATCACTCTTTTGTGTTACTAAGTTACGCATGTTGTGTTACCTTACGTACCACAATGGATCTGATTAGCATTGTACCGAGGAGAAGTTTCATAATTTGCGAAACTTGCATAGAAAATGTTATTAGGAACCTCAATTTAACAAGTTATCTAATCAAACCAAGAACCTACTAGATTATATGCCTTAAGAGTTATATTTACTGCCTTATTTACTTATTTGGGTAAGGCCGCGGATTTTGACGAATTCGGAGCTTAAAATTTGTCTTGCTCATAACAAAAAACTGATAATATCTAGAGAACTCTGATCAATTTTAAAATATTCCCCTATGCACAGTTACATGTAATCAAATGAAATAGCTAATTTAGCTCTTTATTTAAAATTAATAAATAAATATTTCTGCCAAAAACGTAACGAAAGTCGAGTAATTTTTTCGACTACGAGTACTTAAATCCTTTTTTTTATATATTATTAGACTTGTCAGCATTAAATGTTTGTTTTTAAACCAAATTATAATGATAAACGATTGCTTCGTTCATTAAGGACTTATAATATGTGAACAATTTTACTGTTTTCTTTCCCTTTACTTTTTAGGTCATCAATTCCAAACTTACGTCACGATACTTTCGTAACGCTTTTTTAAGGTCATATTTAAGCCAATGTTGGTATAAGTTTGTTTATCGACACTAGCAACTCTTATTCTAGTAGGGCGACACCCATAAGCACACTCACTCCCATTAATTCGTTAACAAATGGTTGTCACAGTGCACGCGGCGAAAGTTTTAGCAAAAAACGTGTAAAGTGGTAGTGTGATTTTTACGGTAAGTAGTGATTATTATTAAACGGCTGTTTTTTCATACGAAAGGGTTTAGTTTTAAACGTCAGTAGCATGTACTATTATATTCAGATTGCAATTATTTACCAAGATAATCAACCTTTTTTCAAATATACGTTACACTTGTGTTACGAATACGTTACATTTTTACAAAACGTAACGTATTTTCTATATTACGTAACGAAAATATGTGGTAAAGGGAAGTGGACACAGAAATTTACTAATTTAAATGAGTTTTATTACATTTTGAATGACAGCATACTGTAACAAGTGTTTGCGAAACAAATCAAATTATTTTGTTATTTAGGTATTTTGATTTGCGTTTTTAGAAGTAATCAGCTTTTTCTAGTGGGTAATTTTAACCCCCTAGGGCTAATGAAATACAGTATAATTATTAAGGCGTTTATTAGTGTTAATTAATAACAGTTCATTTTCCATTTAAGCATTTATGGTGATTTATTTTAGTTTATTTAGTTTCAAAGATTATGGCATTAAAACATTTGTAAATACTGTTAATTTAAGTAATTACTTTGTATGAGAAATTACATTATATGGGTTCTTTTTTATATTTGATTAAAACAAGTATTTAGCGATAAAAATAATTATGTTTTTTTTTACAACCTTTATTTAATCAGAGTTCATACCAGTATGAGCTGAGCTTTATAGTAACTTTCGTTGCGTTTTATGGTAACGTAACGTATTATTTTTTATGTTATGTCTGTGTCACATTCGTCAAAATCCGCGGCCTTACCCATTTACGATATAAAATAATTCTTTATAACGTTTTTTATACGTTCTCATGGAAGAACTTACTCTAACATTTTCATGAAAATTCTCGGAAATTCCCGAGTAAGTATATTCCCGCAATTTTGAGAATGTTCTACAATTTGTACATTGTTAGAATCAAACGTGATTTTGTTTTCATTAAGCATTAATTACTTAAGATATTTTTGAAAATGACCCAGTAAGTGCTTAGCTAAAAGTTTTAAGCAAAATACGAGTATTTAAAAGAAATTAGTTCGGACTCCCGAGCTATGAACTAATAAAACATGGAAGCCGCACGCCATCGTAAATTGCCTTTCAAAAACGGTCCTGAATTTTAGTTGACAAATGTCACCCCTTCTTTAATGCATCACGGCAATGAATTTCAATGTCAACCTATAAAAACTTAAACCGCCATTTAAAAATAGTTGTGATTGGTCCGTCAAACTTTTGATTGGCTATATTCTATAACCATTTTACAAAGATGTTGCGCCGAAATATGCGCGGTGTTAAGAAAAGCGCTATGCCTATGTCCTGCCCATCTTGGCACAATTGAACAATTGATTTTGGGGGCATCTTTGAGCTGGCGTTAGACGTCCATGTTATATATGGTCGCAGCTCCCGAGTGACAGAAATATATTTTATTATTAAACTATAAAAGCTTTAACTGCATGTACCTACCTATTGCTTTTCGAAAAGGCTCATCTCTGAGGAAATACTTCACCATCAGGTCCGTGGCTTCTTCAACCCTCTTAAAAGGCAGATCCTGAATCCTTAACTTCCACACTCTTCCATCTTTCTCCTTCTCAAACTTTAACCACACTTGTGAAGACATTTTCTGTAGAATGGGAAAAACACTGACAGACTGTTTTTTGTTTGACTTTAAATATAGTTTGTAATCTTATCTGTAAATTGCGTTTGTTTTCAGCCGTGTGCAAAAAGCTTCTAGCTTCACCGTGTGCAAAAGCGTTTGTGATTGGCGTCGTTCAATATCAGTAGTCGTAATGACTTTGCAAGTATCAGTAACGTTAGGTTTTACTCGATACGTAAAGCAGGCCATCGCGCTCGCTCCAATTTGCAGTGCGAGCGGTATATAATGCATTACGTATCGAGTAAAACCTAACGTGTCCCTTAAGGTGCATTTATACGAAATTCGATCGTTACACAAAACGTGATTCCTTGATTTCGTAGAATGAGGGATAGAATAGCGAATGCTCGTTTGGTCTGAATGCACCTTTACTTTTCAACTCATGGTACGGCTGCAGTTATATAGGAGCGGCCACGTTGCTCAAAAATATCTGGACATGCACTCTAAAACCACCAGGCCCCTATACCACAAAACTTTACAAGCGTACAATTCTACAAAATTGACAACTTTTTATGGGAATTTTTACAATTTTGTAGAATTGTACGCTTGTAAAGTTTGGTGGTATAGGCCACAGATCAGACCAGGACTTAACTGTCACGGTACTCACGGTACAAGGTTTCCCAGTAGCCAATGACATCATTGTTAATCTAATTTTAGATTTTTATCAGTCCATTGAAACAACAACATACGATAAGATAATGATTTTAATCAATTATATATTACATGTGACTATGCAATCATATTATGATAAATGATGTAATGAACTATTCGACGACCACAGTGGCGCTTATCTTATTGTTGGGGCCCTTGGATACACTACGAACCATTGGGATCTTTTGTTTGATTGGCCCACAGATGTCACACGAGTACATACCATAGATCAAGCAAACGTATCTACTTAGCATGTCAAATGAACTCACTAAAATCTACTGAGTAGTCCGTCTTTAATCGCAGCTTGCAGCTTTCTGGCGTCAAATTTTGTAAGTTGAAGTGAACAAAAACATTAATAGTGCCTCCTTAAGTAATATTAATTGCAACAACACAAAAAAATATGAATACTCAAGGGCCTGCAGGCTTAGCACATGATTGATGCGACAGTATGTCGCCGCGAGATAGATCTCCCGTCCTTCACTAGCTATATTAACAAATGAGGGACGGATAGACTATCTCGCGGCGAGATACTGTCGCGCCAATCATGTGCTAAGCATACTGAGATATATTTAAAATCATAGGCAAGTAACAACTTCAGTACAAAATCGGACACGCTCGGCAGCCATACAAAAGATTGAACTTGTTTCTTCTATCCAAATCTAATTCTGTGGATTGGCCCCTCCCACAGGCAGTGTGGGGCCACTTGGTAGACATCATGCCTACGAATCTGGAAACGCGAGATTCGAATGCTGAAGACGTGGGTTCGAATAACTTCTCCGTCGTTGGTAAGCTTCGGTATTTTTTCTTTGGACATCTAATTAAAAAATAAAAATTTGGTATTGCAATAACAGATAAGTAAGTGGCAGTATATAAAGTATACAATTGAATATATTTATCTAGTTTTGTTTTTATTAAAGTTACATTTGCAACTGTCGTTTGATATCACATTAATTATTTATACTTCAGTATCTAATCACTTCCTTACATAAGTACCAATTTTAGATCAATTTCATAATTATAATAGGCTTTCATAATATCAAAACAGTATACATATAACAAAGTACACATACAATACAGTATATGTATAAGGCCTAGCCACCATACATTTTATCGTAGCCATCATAGCTCTTCAAAAATCTGATAATTCTCATCACGTTTTTAATTACGTATTGTAACAGAGGAAGTGTTCCTACACTTCCTACACTTACAGATTCTTCATCAATGGTTGATAAATTGTACTAAGCCCTCATAATATCGGTATAATTTGGATGAGGCTGAGCCACCATGAGTTTGACCGTGGGTGGAACGTTCTCGAAGGTCACATCGTACTTCCGCGCGAAGAATTCGTAGGGAATCTCATGGACGGTCTCCCAACCGTCCCGTTTGGCTGCTATCTGGGTGGCGATATTGGTCATCCAGGCTCCTGTCATCGGTATGCCGTCGGCTGCGCACATCAGCCGTCTAGAATACACTTTTTAGTTTGTATGGTGCTGCTTTAAGTATCAAAAACTCATTTATTACGAGTAGTAGCCTCAAGGCAATATCGATAAATATGTATAATCTTCTGTAGTTAAGCTATTTTTATATTTTTGAATATATGTACTTAAATGAATCGCTTATATTGATCATCAACTGCTAGATTGTTAATTTATCAGTATTTGAATTTCAAACTCTGAACTTCTCACGAAGAATGGTCAGGAAGTTTAATTAATCCTTAATAAGGCATCAGTCACACCTATTTAGTGGCTATTTCCCCCATTTCAGTCAAAGAATAAGTTTCAAAATTGGGTGGTAAATATATGACCGTTGCCCTATTAGGGGTAGAAAATACACACGCTCAGTATTTACGCCAAATTGTTCTTGTTACATCATTAAGGATGTAATCATTATTACTCAAATACATGGATTACTTCCTCACCTGACTGTCAAAAATTTCTCAGCCATTCCTAGTCCTCTGTACTCTGGTAGCACTAGTATAGATTTGTCGGAGTAGTAGGAAGTAAGATTGAATACTTTCATCAGATCGCATGCCTGGATACAGTCAAAGTACATTTGGCTGATTTTTGTAGCTTCTGGTGTTCCTTTTCCAGCTGTCTAAAAAAAAACAATCAATTGAACATCTGCAAGAAAATCAAGAAGGTCTGCTGGGACGACAACATCTGCCGAACCGCAATAAAGCAGTGGATGCGACTAGCTCAGGACCGAGGAAAGTTGCGTAATAAGGGAGAGGCCTATACCCAGGGTGGATACGGGCTGAATAGATGATCATAACACATTTTTAAAGAACTTACTCAAGTCGAACTTGGTTTAAAAATTTGATAATGTCAAATTAGTAGAATTCGGACTGCAACACTCTATCTTATCGAACGAAAATTGTTGAAATTGGCATTAAAATATCCTACCACGTAGGTATTTAAGAAGACTTGGATAATTTGGCATAACATTTCTCGTGCTAATAAAGTAATGTATCAAATTTATATCTCATAATATGACTAAAGAAATTGAAACCTAATCAGCAGTTTAAGTAATCTTTGACAGTGTTCACAGTAAAATTTTAAGGAGTGAAGGTCTGGTAGAAGCAACAAACACGGGGTTTTTTGAAGTTAAAGGCGAAAATATTTGAGCATTACCAGTTCCCAATAAGAAGCAGAGGCCACGGCTATGGACGACATGCCCATAATTTCCGGGTTGTCATCATCTGCGTCAAGGCAGCACATCACATTGCGGCTCGATCGAAATATTTGCTCCACATACACTCTATATTCTTCTATAGCCTCTGGATTATTTAGAAATCCTAAAACACAGTTAATTTTTAAGTCAGTTTTTACTTCATGTTACGTTTTTGTTTACATGATTATTTATATATCTTTTCGATGAAGTGTGTCTTCTCTGTCATTTCTTGCTCCTTTTTCTATAAAAGGGACACATGGTAAAATGTTAATTCAATACGTAATAAAATATCATCGATTTAAGGATAAAAACCGGCCAAGTGCGAGTCGAACTCGCGCGCGAAGGGTTCCGTACCATTATCAATTTATTATTAAAAAATACAGTTAAATCAACCTACCTCAAAAACTATAGGAGATAATTTGATCAAACCAAAAATCGTTGATAGAGTTTATTAATGTGCATAACATATATTTTTTTTAGAATTTTGTATCGCTTAGTTTAAAAAATAGAGGGGGGGGGGGGGGACATTTTCAGACTTTGAGAGTTGATATCTCGAAAACGGTTTGCTCAAATCAAAATGAGATTTATAAACCTGGAAATCATTTTCAAAGACCTTTCTATTAATACCCCACACGCGTATATACAACTAAAAAAAATTTTCTATCCCTCAGTTACATGTATGGAGGGCCCCCACCCCAATGGTTTTTTTTTACAATTTAGTATCATAATCCTGTAGCGGTTTATACAACACATATCCTTACCAAATTTCGTTGCTGTAGCATTTATAGTTTCCGAGTAAATAGGCTGTGACAGACGGACAGACGGACAGACGGACAGACGGACATGACGAATCTATAAGGGTTCCGTTTTTGCCATTTTGGCTACGGAACCCTAAAAAGGGTTTAAAATACACTGAAGAGTATTCAATGTAGTTTTTAAAACACAATGCGTAACACACACATAGTGCAGTAGATAAAACTTTTATTCAACTTTTTTTTCTTTATCTACACTTCTTTATTTACACTAAATTTTTGATTCTCTAATATTTATTGTTTTTATGATTTACCTAGTGCTTTTCGAACAGGTTCATCCCTAAGAAAGTACTTCACCATCAGCTCAGTGGCTTCTCCGATCCTCTCATCTGGCATATCCTGAATCTTCATCTTCAACACTGTCCCGTCTTTCTTCTGCTTCTCAAACTTCAACCATACTTGTGAAGACATGGTTTCCTGGTGAAATTTTGAAAGGAACTACCTAAAAGTCTGATTTTTGTCTGGCGATAAGATAAATTGCATGTATATCTTTAAACTGGGTGTTTATTATCGTTATCTGTGCATTATGTTACTATGTCGTTTTTGGATAAACATACTTTTGTTCATTTACATTTTGCACTCATTAAAGTAGTGAAGTGAGGTAAATAAATAGACTTTCTGTTCCAGCTTGGGACTAACTTCGTTTGTATGTCTATTCGTTCGATTATTATCGTCTTCAACAACATTTTAACATTACATTTCACACTCACGTTTTTTATGTCGAAAACTGGTCGACCAGTTTTCGTCTCGCAGTTATGGTGATTGGCACTTGATAAAGATTTTCATACATGGAGAGAAACATCTCTAGCTCTTTTCGACCTTTTAAACTTGAAGGACAGTATTTCGGGTTAAAGGCAGAACCAACGATTTCCTTGAATCGTATTTTATGCCAATGACATAAAACACTATTTGCTAAAGCAAGTTTTACCGAAATAGTTGGTTCTGCCTTTAAACCGGCGGTATGAATGACTAACGAGAATTTTGTGCTTAAAAAGTCTTCAATGTAGAGGTATATTTAGATATTTTATTAGAAATATTTTTTACGTTTAGTCTTATTTTCTAAATGCGTAAATAGAAAAATAATGTCTGTTAGTCATTTTCATTTAATTGACTGAATAAAATGCTGGTGTCGCGAAAAGACTGTAAATGAATTTGTGAATAATATACCATCACGTTATAAGCTGGAGTAATGTGTGGTAATGTGAACCATTGTCTCTTAATTACCCAGGGTAATCCATGATTTCCTTAATTTTACTAAGTAGGTATGTATTATTGTTAGTATGATGGCGCGAATTGGGGAAGGCCTATGTCCAGCAGTGGACGACTGTGGTGGCATGATGATGATGATGATGTATTATTTCAATGCGATGCTTCATCTTTTTGGGGAAATAATACTTTATTACTTTAAGAGATTTATTTAAACCCACAGATAAGATAGGCAACTCTTTATTTGCTAAAAAAATACTCTTATTTCCAGTTCATAATCTCTTATTTAATAATTGTATGCAACAAATAAATAATTTACGAATGGTCAGGAAAAGTAAGGCCTGTGTTTTCCAAATGTCCCTGAATCCAGTGTTCTGCCTGTTCTCTGAGGGCGTCGTCAAAGACGTCTTTCCAACCACCTGCCTTACCTGGAAATGTTAAAACATACAAAGATGCTTCAGTGTTAAGTTTAACCTGTATTCAAATGGCAAAGACCTCAAGGTTACTAGTCACACTTGACTTGGTACCAACAGGACCACCTTAGTTTGTTTTGAAATAGGTTACAAAAAAGATTATCGTAATAGTTTGGCGTGATATTGAATTATTCGTCGATTTGTCGTGCACATCATCATCATCGGCTTATGATAGTCCACTGCTGGACGTTGGCCTCTCCTATTAAATATGCGTATATAAAAAAAAACAAAACCATACTATAAAAATTATATCTCATTTATTATACCAAAGAAAACCGACCAAGATCACCTAACGTCCGAGGTGGGGACCGAACCCACGTGCTCAGCTTTCTCGGCTAATGTCTGCACCCCTCGGCCACTCGATCTTAGCAACCACCGGTCAATTTTCTCGGGCATATGCAATCCCTTACAATGCTAGGCGCCTTTGACCATTCTCTAAGGGCAATCAATACATGCCTGCACCCCACCTCGGACGTTAGGTGATCTTGGTCGTTTTTCTTTGGTATATGACATCTAATAAATAAAAAGTACAAATCAAAATATTTACCTCCTTATTCATAAACGTTTGCTAACTTAACAAGCCGCTAATAATTATTTGTCCCTTTCGGTCTTAACAATGTGGCCATAAGAGCAAAAGCGACAAACAATTATTAGCGGCTTGTTAAGTTAGCAAACGTTTATGAATAAGGGGGTTAGTAAATAAATAATTTGATTTGTGTTTTCACAATACGTTCAAAACCATACTGTGGAATTGGAAACCTTCTTTGTTAAAAGCCGGTTGATATTTTTATCAACTTGTTGTATCTCACCTTGCCGAACAAAAACTTTTCCTCCATCAGTATCTCCAGTCGGCTGGACGGACGGGTTGTTCTTCATATTGTCTATGTGCATGTGTTTGCTAAGCTTTTCCACTTCTTCATCTGAATATTCTTTGCCAAGAAACGTGGATATGCGTCGGATAGCTGAGGGCATGTCCTAAAAAAAAAACTTTCATAATCAAACGATTTTTAACTAAAGTACTTATAAACTTTGGAACTGGCCTTTTAGAGTCGTGTTTTTATTTAATATCAATATTTTAGAATAAAACCTCCGGTTCTATGCCTATGCTAATCTGAGAAACAGTTTAATTTTTTCAGGATGGATAAAAAGATTACTTGCAATGCTTGCAAAAAAAACTTACTCTCCTAATGCTATATCTTATTTTAATCTTTTGTATTATTTGGAAACTAACCGGTGACCATTAAAGATAAAGGAAGGCACACCGCATCATAAAAAAAGTTATGGAAAATATAAAGGGTTAGGAATAGGCAAGAAAGAGAAAATGGTGCGGGCCTACTGACTAACGATTATTCTCTGTCACTCAAACGAAGGCGTCATTAGAGCGAAAGGGACAAATCCTCGAAATTAACGAATTTCGTTTTTCGCGGTAGGGCCGCAGGCTTAAATACGTACTTGTACTGTCATTTGAATCAATGCCCTTGGACATTATAATATATTACGAATACCATTTTATAGATAGGTATCACAGAAACGTAAATAGGTACCTTGATTATGTCTTCATAGAACAGGAACAGCATATTTGGATTGTTCCGTTTATTCCATGCTTCTTTCAAAAGTGGAAAGAATGGAGTAAATATAACTGAAAATAAAACGACATCACTTTAGAAAAATGTGAACGTAGCATTTTAGATCCTCACTAGACCTGGGTCCGAGTGGGACCCGAGTGTTGATGATCTTAACCTGGCGAGAGTGTGGTGAAAAAAAGTTAAACTCTAAATATATTGACATAGGTCAAACGCAGGGTATGTAAATATCGGAAGTAATAATTATATCGTCCAGATAAATAGTATGAAAATTAATGTGCAGATACGTGTAACACTTTTCATCACACTTCCTGTCTAAGCGCGCCATTGCTTGCATGCATAGCGGGAGTAATAAAAAAGTGAAATTCTCTAAGGAGTAATAAAAGTACGTTATTTAATAATTATTATTTTGTCTTAAAACTTATTTGTTTGTCAGCAAGTGTGATGAAAAACATTGTATGCATCACGGTCGGTAAGCGGAATACTAACTCGAGTAATCAAAAGCCCTCCGCCTACGGCGTCGAGCTTCTAACACTCTCCTTAGTAATTCCGTACTTATCTCCCTTGATGAACAATGTACTATTGTGCATAAGTTCGGTTTTGGTTTAATAGGACATTACGATACGAGTGCGAAAAAGAGTAAGTTCGAAACGAGTGGCAATAAATTAGCATAATATACTTTGTAAAAATCTATTCTATTCCAATAATATGCGTTCGGGAGACTACGCAATATCTTCTCGTCCAATATACCGCAGTGTCTTAAGTCGAAAGTCTTCGGCCAGTGTGTGTTGCCAGTGATTACTTACGGATCTGAAACGTGGTCGTTCACTATGGGACTCATTAGGAGGCTCAGAGTCACTCAAAGAGCGATGGAGAGGGCAATGCTTGGGGTTTCTCTGCGAGATCGCATCAATAATATGTATTAAAAAATATTATATTATATTATATTCTGTTCTATAGGTACCAAGATCATCAACAAATAGCTCCCAAAACTGCTTAAACTCCTCAAACCGTCCATGATTCTTCAGCCGCTTGTAAAAATTGAAGTACGACACAGCCACGTCTCTCGGGTCACGGGCCACGAAGACTACCTTCGAGTCCAGGAGCTTCGGGAGGAGGGAGGGGGCAAGGTGGGTGCTAATGAGGCGGGGGGGAGGGGCGGGAGGACAGCTGCTGGTAGCCGATTGGTGCTTCTGGGCCTTGGAGACAGAATATCCTGCGGACAACGAAAAGGCATTGCTGAAAAAAAATGTACAGAAAAGCGGTAACTACGTAAGGTCCCGTTTTGCTGAGATACATTTTTTTTTCTGGAGTGGATATCTCTAAAACCATTGTCTTAATTTTTTTCTTCTGATCCCTTTATTCTTTTAAAAAGATCTGCAATGAAATTCCACACTATAGAATTAAAGTAAAATAAGAAAATCATCTCCACTTTATCTGTATGGGAGATACCCGAAAAAAATTATGTGTACAAACATTGCAATTTGATATTAAATTAACCTGTACCAAATTGCGAATTTCTAGTAATAATAGCCAAGGAGCTATGTTGAGGATAGATATACACTACGGACAAACGGACAAACCGATATGGCGAAGCTATTAGGGTTCCTAAGCAAAGGAACCCTAAAAATGCTCCGCGGGGCGATCACATGAATACTGTGTATTGGTCTTATTTTGAATGTTAGAAATATATTTGTTTGGTAACTTTTTTCGGTCTGTTATTGCCATGGTAACGGTCGCCTGATTCACGCTGGGTTTATGCAAAATTGTGCCACTTAAACTATGCCAACATACATTTTTCTGATGTTAATAAGGCCTTTCTTTAATGGGCCACCTACAAACATGCACTACATGCATGCTTGCATAATTTAAGTAGCATAATTTTGAATAAAACCAACGTGACTCAGGTGACCGTAACCATGGCAATAACAGACAGAAAAAAGTTTATTCACCCTTAAGATTAAACATGTAAAACGGAAGGATGGAAGGATCGATGTCAATCAGTACGACTATTTTCTTTTGTCATATTTGTATAACTCACTCAGGCATAACATTGCGTTCTGACAGGGGTATTTCCGAAGCTTTCTTGTAATCCAAATTATTTTGTAGCAGCCACAACAATTCTGCAGTCATGTGTGTACCTGGTAAAACAAAGACATTAAAAATCATTTGAAAAATTAAAAGGAAATGGGGGTGACCTCAGAATACTTGGAGGCGATCAGGTGAGAAGGAGACTGGCTCAACTGGTCTGAACTGGAAACAGCTGGAAGAAACCGCACAAGATCGTGACAAGTGGAAAACTATTGATTTAAAATTTCACGATTATCACTCATATTTTAAAGACAAACGGGTCTTAATCAAGATCAATTACGGGTAGTACAGAACACCCGCACAGCTCGAAGGTGTTGATACATTTTCTCGCCAGTCTGCCTGCGACCATGGCTGTAACGTCATGCCGGAAACGTCAGAATATAATTAAACGTAATTTTAGGCGATTAAGAACCGTTTGTCTTTAAAATATAAGTGGAAAACTCTTCTGCGAGCCCTATGTCCCATAACAGGAACGTATCATCATAGTCATCATCATTGTCGCTGTTTATCCTTATGTAAGCTTATACTCTATCTACCGAACCCAATTTTCGTATTTTTTTTTTAAAGAGAGAGAATCAAGAGAAAATTTTGTCATCTCAGCTGCTCAAACATGGAGGTTTTGCTGTTTGAAACTAGAGAACAAAACGCAATTTTGCTGGAAACAGTATTTTTTACAATTGTCGCACCAGTGTGGAATGGGTGGAAGATCCCATTCCATCATCAGATTCCGACTTGGTGCCGACTATAGGTCAGTGACACTTCAATTGCTCTTCGTCGTCTCTTACGACACCCTCAGGAATACTAAAGTTCGGGTGGTGTTATGTTATGTTACGGAGGGACGCTCGACCGGACTCGAGCGGGCTGTCGAGCATCAACGTGCTCATTCACCCCATTTACCTTAGCTGGAGCTGCAGGTT
>JALPQI010011683.1:0-40486 GCA_025490895.1 Thaumatotibia leucotreta
TCTTTAATAAGAAATCAAAATATATTTGTGCTTAAGACTTTTTGATTGATTGATGAAATAATTAGTTGATTTTTGAGTCGTGTCCACACTATTTCTAACAATGACGCCCATTTGTCCGATCTCTAGGCATCATTAATAATAAACTAATGTTGCCACACTAAATAGGAAATTATTCAGTTAGCTGTGACAGTTTAACGATGGTATTTGATCGATACGGGTATTATTATGGGTGAGTGATAATAATAAATAGATTTGATGGTAAATAAAAGTGTTATAATTCAATTATTAAAAGTTTAATATTGTTATCACGATACCAATGAGGCATTATTAGAAATTAAATAATAATATCTGGTAACATTAAACATTAACCTTTCGTATGCCGCTGTCAAAAATTTGCTTTTGTAATTAATAACTTTAAAATTTGACAATAATTACAGTCCAAATGGCTTTGGACGGATACGGAACTAGGCATACGAAAGGTTAATACATATTTTATCCATCAATTACATGATCTTGTACAACAATTAATACGTGCATAAAAACTTTTTTGTTTGAATTCACGTAGATTACAAATTAGTGTTAAGTTTAACTCGTAATGGTACTAAAGACTGTACGCGATGAAATCCGGCCACGTATGACCCACTACATCTCCCTTACGAATGCATATATTCAAGCAGTTCTTACTTGCTTCGTACTATAACAATACGGTATTCTTTATATTAGTATAAGCTTTTCCATGTTCTCGTATGTCATTTAAATAAAATACTCATTTAAAAAATTAAGAACTTCTTGAATACACTTATTTGTAAACAAGGCACAGCAGATCATGCGCGGCCGGATTTCATCGTGTACAGTCTTCATAAAACCATTATAGTATAATTTTGGGTGATGTGTATGTTTGAGCAATATGTGAACTAGTGTATTCTGAATAGTTGTTAGAGCTCTTAAGGCCTGACCACACCGATTGCGTTAACGCGTATAGATTATAGACGTAGACGTGTATATAATACACGAGTGCTCCAAATGTATACGAATAAAGTATAATTGTTTGCGAATTCATTTACACGCGTGGGGTGGTGTGACGTTCTCATACACATTTATAGAACACGTCCACGCATACGCATCCGGTATGAACAGCTCCTAATTCATTAAGCCTAACTTAATTATATTATTAATTAAGATGGTTTTGTCCCTTTGTATTATTTTTTTTGGTACAAAAGTCAATAAACTGATTGTTACAAAAATCAATAAGCTGAGCTGGTATGAACAGCCCATACTTAATTAAGCCTTACTTAATTTTATTCATTAAAATGGTTTAGTCCTTTTGTGATTTTTATTTTTGATACAAAAGTCAATAAACTGATTTCTTAGTAATTAAGATTTTTATTTTATTTTATAATCTCCTAGGTGTAAGTTTCTTGTTGTTTGTATGATATGACTTGTGAAATTAGTTAGTTTTACATGTTATTGGCGATATTTTCTGAAGAAATCTGTATACCAATTTTGTACATTTACTAGCTATCGACAATTTTCCGGATTTTGCTATTGGCCAATTGGTATTTTTTATGTATTTAAATAATTGCAGTTCTATTTATCATTTTTTTAGTGAACATCATAGAGTAATAAACCTTCATTGTATTACATGATGAAATGTAATACACTGATCGGTTATTATTCTCATTGGCTTGTTTCAAGAGTTTTAAATAAGACTGCATTATTTCAAATACATACGAAAACCGAATAATTGGCTTATAACTAGATCCGGAAAATTTCCGACAGCATGTAAATGTACAGAATTTTTATTGAATTTTACAGCAATATAAACCCTAATAACATGTAATATTACCTAAATTTACATGTAATAATGCACAGACAACAAGTAATTTTACCGCACCCATATTTAAAATAACATATTCTTATGTAATAATACATACATTTTGTTTGTAATATTCCCAAATAAAAAGGAATGTTACATAAATTTGTGGTAATATTACATATGAAATCGGTATAAAACACAGAATAATTCTGTGATGTTACCGCATTGAACGTAAATATACATAAAATATCATTAATAATGCGCATACTTTATGTATATTTACATAAGAAAACGCAGACCAATTGTGTAATATTACCGAATAAAAAGGAAATATACGTAAATTACTATTAAAAATACATAAAGATTTTGTAAATTCACATAAAAAATCTGTAATTAAATACATCATACTTCGGTAATATTACTGAATACAATGTAAATATAGAGAAAAAATATTGACTTATACACACTCTTTATGTATTTTTACATAAGAAATCGGTAACAAAATACATACTGATTGTGTAATATTGCCGAATAAAAAGGAAGTATACTTAAATTACTATTAAAAATACATTAAGATTTTGTAAATTCACATACAAAATCTGTAATTAAATACATCATACTTCGGTAATATTACTGAATACAATGTAAATATACAGAAAAAATATTGACTTATACACACTCTTTATGTATTTATACATAAGAAATCGGTAACAAAATACATACTGATTGTGTAATATTGCCGAATAAAAAGGAAATATACTTAAATTACAATTAAAAATACATTAAGATTTTGTAAATTCACATACAAAATCTGTAATTAAATACATCATACTTCGGTAATATTACTGAATACAATGTAAATATACAGAAAAATATTGACTTATACACACTCTTTATGTATTTATACATAAGAAATCGGTAACAAAATACATACTGATTGTGTAATATTGCCGAATAAAAGGGAAATATACTTAAATTACTATTAAAAATACATTAAGATTTTGTAAATTCACATACAAAATCTGTAATTAAATACATCATACTTCGGTAATATTACTGAATACAATGTAAATATACAGAAAAAATATGTACTTATACACACTCTTTATGTATTTTACATAAGAAATCGGTAACAAAATACATACTAATTATGTAATATTACCGAATAAAAAGTAGTAAATTTAACAGATTATGTAAAATTAAATAATGTGTAATTTTACATAACCGCCAGTTTGATTGATTATGTAAAATTACATTTGTGTAAAATTACATAACTGAAAATTTGATTGATTGTGTAAAATTACATTGATGTAAAATTACACAACTGAAAATTTTATTGAGTATGTAAAATTACATAAATGTAAAATTACATAACCGAAAATTTTATTGAGTAAGTAAAATTACATAAATGTAAAATTACATAATACCGTAATCAGGTCATTATGTAAAATTACACTCGCCTTTTAAAATTACATAATTATGGAAAAATACAGAAAAGTTAGGGCAACGAAAGTTGCCCTCGAAATATGTAAAATTCCCTGAAAATTTTTAACAGTGTACAGTAAAAGGGTTTGTTGATTCTTAGCGCTAATAATACCTACAATCCTACAATTAGCCGTATACTTTTAGTTTTGGTGTCTCTAGTCTTGAGACAACCTAAATATACGTAGGAAACTAGTTATCGATGCCTTTAGTCCTTTAGATTAGTTTAGAGTTGCCGAGTACCGTGTGATGGACTGGAACAAGTTTGACATGTCCTGAGCCATGCCGTGTAATTTGCGACCGCCAGTATCCTTGATGGGATATGTAACCTAAATACAGTACTTAAGCTACAAATATGTAGGTACATTGTATTGTAGCGTGACTAAGTATGTACAGTGGCGTTCAGAATTGCATGAACGATTTATGAATGATTTCATTCACAAACTGTCCATGCAATTTTTAACCCAACTGTATGTTCTCTATGTCACTATTATCACTAGTAGTATTATCATTATTTTATCACTATTTTAACCAGTATAATTGGCTGTTTTCAACTTGTATCAAACGGATTAGGTAAATTAATTTCATAGTTGAGAAGGTGATACCAAAGATGGTACTCTAACTAAAGTTTGTAAACTTCATATTATCTAATTTTGTACCAAACCTTTTCAATTGGTGGTTTCAGAAAATATCAAAGGTTTACATTTCGAGGTAGTGACATTTCCTAATGGTAAGTTATTTACAATAAGTTCGACGCTGACCACCTTTTTATAGAAAAAAATATACATAAGGGTAATTTCATTAAATATATCCTTTTTTGTTTACTTTGTAAGTTAATTAAAGTTTGAAATGTTAAGTAACAATATCAAAACTAAAGAAAACAAATCTTAAAAACTATTACCTATTAAAATTATACATAAAAACTAAAGCTTTAAAATACGAGTACCTATATCGTAAGTCCCACAGATTTGTCCCTAGCGGAAGGGTCCCCATAAGGCTGGCTACATTCCCACGCTGAATAGTTATACCTATTCTTTGGCCTAGGAATGAACAGCCTTAGGGCCACCAATGGAGTCAGTTAAGATGAACATAACATATATCTATCACTATCACATAAATCTTATGTCGTAAAGGGAAACATTAATAAACAATCTTAATGAATAATAAGCTAAACGGGCAAAGATTGAATGATGTATAGCGCTTCATTATGAAATGTGTTTAAACGACATTAGCAAGCCGAAAATAGTCGTGCAAGTTTGCGCAGCTCACAATTTGCGTACGCGATGCGGGCACAATCCGCCCTTTTATGCGAGAACTTTGCTCATAAATTAGACAGCGAACGCCTTAAGGTAAATACGCAATGGGTTAACATAAAAACATCGTATAGCTAGTTATGAATGTTGTTATTTTATAGCTTGGTTCATTGTTTCTAAGGGTCTATTTATGATCTCGTAAGTAGAAAGGTACTTAGACAGTGAATACTTAGTAAATACTGTCATAAGTATTTAGAGCTGAGCTATTGTACGGTCGGCTCTAATAATATGTATACGATTTTGAACCTTATGCCTTTGACATACGCTCCGAAATGTATACATATTATTAGACGTGACTGTACATGTTACAATAAATGAAAACATAAATAGTAGAATAATTTGACAAAATTGTACGAGTATGAAACATTATTTCATTAATTAGGCGTGTTCTTATCATTAATTGTGAAAATGATTAATGTTTAAAAAATCGCCACTAAACGACATTTTTTATATAGCTACATAATGAGAGTAAGATAAACTAACTGCCTCTATACATAAATTAACAAAATGTAAATTGTTTTATAGGTAATACTGTAAATTGCTCTACGAGCCTTATCAGCTGTTTAGACAATGTACGTAGGAAAAAGTGCTTAAGTTGCGATAAGTAACAAGAGTTTCGCACAATTTACGTTTAATATAGCGCGTTTAGGCAAAAACAGTCTCACACATATTTATCTTGCGGACCGTCGAGCCCATGTACCACTTTAGGGCATTCCATAGCGCGGCGTAATAAACGCCCGCCGCATTTTATACCGTCTTCGTCGTGCCAAGCCAACTAGTTTATGCCATTTGTTTCTCGTCGTGTGGGAATTTAATTTAGTGCTGAATTGCTGATAAACACTTTCGGCATCGACAATTTCGCCGGGTTTACGACAGCGTATAAATTGGGAAAGGAACATTTTTGGTTTGAATTTTCACTTTAGTTTTCTTTTCGTTTCCTTATATTTTTGGTTAGATGGCATGTTTTAACTCTTCTCAGTAGGTATACTATACGAGAAGCGGAGTGTATGAAGGTATCGATATTAGCACCGTATGGTTAAATTGGATAATTGGATTTATTTCGTTAATTTATGTTATTTAACAACAATAAATTAAAGATATCGTGAACGTCATTAAATAATTGCCGTGTTTAATTTACTTAGTAATGAAGTTAGAAAAAAAAAATGGAATCCCGAAAATTCGATATTGGTCCATTAAAATCCCGGGATTGTAATAATCGGATCACGGATTGCACGCCCTAAGCAATAGGTACTCGTATTGTGCTCATGTTTATGGTCAAATACTTAGTAAGGCTAATCGAAAACTTCACGCGGAAACAAGATTAGACTACTGTTTATACACTGAACTGTTATTTTTAAATTAATTAGTTGTTCACTTCTTCGGCATTTTTGCTAGTTCAAAAATAAAGCTAAAATCATCAAACCGTATAAGATGAAATTTCACTAATATTAGTAATATTACATTGGAATTACATTTCCCTGCTGAACACAGTGTGCCTACCATGAGCTGGAGGCGTGATTTTAATGCAGTTGATAGCGCAACTTATTTTCTATTCCGCTCACTCGCTCCAATACGCAAGTGTAAGCACGATGGACTGAAAGTAACGTACCTACGCTATCCTCTGCGTTCAATTCACGCCGCCAGTAGGCCTACGGCGAACTACGTTTACAAATATCATGCATCTATCTCAGTCATTCCAATGAAAGCGTATTATTAGTGATAGAGATAGTTGCTCGTTTACATACTTCGAAGTTCTTGGTAGCTGATGGTAAGCGACACTGTCGCCCGCACATCGTACACGGTAGTTGCCTCAAGTACACTAATATGCACTTGTCCCTCAAATAGTGGCATGACAAATATTAGCCCATGAGCAGTAGTTCACGTTACCGCCTCGCTAATGAGCCGGCGTAATGTGCACAGCTGCGAGTAACTTCTCTAAAAGTTAACAACAAATTAGCTAACTTGTTTTGTTGACGCTAGTTTAATGCTTTGGTAACGCTTTTTTCAGTTTCCCCAGTCACTTGCCATGTTGGGTTAGGTTAGGACATATTTTATACAAATTAGGTACTGCATTTTTTGTAAATTAAAAGCTACCCTGATGAGTTCCGCGTTATATTTACCGTTTCGAAGACCAACAATGCGGTTGTGAAAGGTCAGAGTATTGGTATAGTAAAAATTGTTAAAACTAAATTAAAATAAAAAAAATCGTTAACTAAGTTAACTAGGTACCGTCACTAAATAACTAATTAGCCAATTACAGAGTAATTTTTTCATCATTAGCACTATTCAGTGAGTAAATAAGTACAACCTACCACAATTTCCTAAATTTTCTTCAGCAGCGCAGAACACGTCCGATGCTATCAGCGTCTCGGAAATTGACGTTTGTTGAGAAACACCACAAGCAAGTTTGCCATTATGCTTAAAATGTACGATCTTGTTTAATTTTCAGGATATTACATAAAATAAAAAAATTCCTTAAACGTCTTTTCAGGGTTCCGTACCCGAAGGGTATGACGGGAATAAGATTCCGCTGTCTGTCTCTCTGTCTGTCATCACGTAGGGGTCGGAACTATGGGTGCAAAATTTTAACAAAACTTTAAAATTGACTCTATGGGAACACTTTAGCCAAGAAAAATACGAATACTATTGAAAAATCTTTATCCAATTTTATCCCCTATCTCGGAATCTTAAATTTACAATGTGTGGGTGTGTAGATATGTATATTTTATAGATGTAAGTGCTATGTCAAGTCCACTTGACAAGTTTTGTTGAAGTTTTGCACCCATAGTTCCGACCTCCAGCTGTATATCGGGAACCGTGATATTACCCAGTTGAATATTCCACAGTGTATTTCTGTATACTTACAAAAAAAAAATTAGCCTATATGTCCCACTGCTGGGCACAGGCCTCCTCTCATATATGAAAGGGATTGGGCTATAGTCCCCACGCTGGCCCTAAGCGGGTTGGGAACTTCACATACACCTTTGAATTTCTTCGCCGATGTATGCAGGTTCACGATGTTTTCCTTCACCGAAAGCTAATGGTAAATATCATCTGATATTCCGTACATACGTTTCGGAAAAACTCATTGGTACGAGCCAGGATTTGAACCCACGACCTCCGGATTGAAAGCCACCACTCCTAAAAAATATCTCGAATAAAATAGTACATACGATACAAGTGCGAAAAAATGAAGTTCGAAACGAGTGGAGATAAATTAAAACACGACCGAAGGGAGTGCTTTATATCCGCACGAGTTAGCGCGTAAAAAAAGCGCCATCTGTACTCAAATAGATATTTAACACTTTCATTGCCAACCAGTGCTACGCGCTACGCTCATAGCCGATCCCGTGATTTTTCCGCTTTGTAGCGAAAATGGACTTCAGACAGAGAAGTCCCCTCTGGAGTTCCCGGCGCTTAATGTGTAAGGAGCATACAACATTTTTTTTTAACTACTCGTGCACTCTTTTAATTTACTATTAGGTAGTTATATAAAAATGAAATGAATATGTTTACGTCTTAAATTATTTTTTATTGTAGTTTTGTTTTTAAATTAACAATTTATGGTAGGATTCCAGAAAAATATTTGAGGTAATCGAACCATAACTGGCCCAGTCAAAGGCTAACTAAATATATATATTTGATTTGTCTTTCGCTTCATATACCTTGACTATCAGTTTGATCACACTTAGGTTACTCGCTAGATTATCAGAATCAGCCTCTCAGGATTTCTTGGATAATTATTTTCAATCGAAAGCCGACGTATTTTTTCACACACAATAATACGTTCTGCTAACGTCAAATGCTGCAAATAACCGCTGGCCAGTAAAAAGCCGTCGAAATGCTCTCTGGTGCTTACTGCATGAAAATTCATGTATATTTTTTTCCTGTGCGGCGGGGGCGCGGTTCGGCGGTTTGGCTCTGCCGCTGACAGAGGGCGCGCCCGGCGGCCAAAAAACCTAACAAACTATTTAATACCACTACCAAGAATCGAAACCGTTTTTTTAGTACAGATGGTGCCTTTTTTAGGCTCTAGTACGAGAAGTGTGTCATTTTACGTGAGGTTCAAAACTTCGGAGGGCCATCTGTGCTAAAAAACGTCGTACGAGATACATGCAACAACGAAATTCGTGTTTTTCGCACTTGTGTCGTAATGTACTATTTTAGAAAAACGTCGAAGTAGAATAAACCTCTAAAATGATTTGTACTCTTTATATAGTAGGTATGGCTAATTATCAGCGTCGTATTACTCCATTAACTATGTAATTACTCCATTGACAAAGAATTTCTATACCGAAGAACGAAAAATAACGAAATTAAAACCGTTCTTTTGTATGTAGATAAAACCGGTATCCGATCCCTGACCACTACCTAAAGCTCGTCCATCTTTAGTTGTTTTATCTAGTAAACAACTTTCCGAAAAGCGCACATTTCCTGCCGCACACTGCTATTTCCTAGATTGAAAATTAAACAACCTCAAGTGAACTTTTGACTAAAATATTGACACAGAGACCAGACCTGCAAACCACGTTGTATACTAGTTATTGAGCAAAAGCGTGTATTTGGACATCAGAAAGCTTCTTTAAAATAAAAATGAATGTATACGAGTACGAGGTGAAATTTTAATGGTTGTTCTACGTTTAAGGGCATGATCAGTATCGTGCTCCGGTTAGGAAATAGGTGGAAGAACTTTTTTCTGTCATAAAATTATTGATTTTCTATGGAGCGTCGGCTAATTCGAAAGACCTGCCACGTAGAATTTTTTTTTTCACGTGATATAAAAATTATTCTCTTTTATCTAAATGGAAAACGACTTTGAACAAGCCCTTAAACGGAGCAAAATAAAAACAAACCGCTAAAATTTCACCATACGATGTGTCAAAAATAAATTTTGTGTTTAAAACTTATTGATGAATTCAGGTTGGACTGAATATTTTTAAGTCAATAATTGGAAACTACCAATACTTTCAAGGAAATAATTTAATCAAATAAAACAATATCAGTGAAATTAACCCCACTGCTGCTTCCTATATTCAATGCCATCAGAATCCCAACCCTAAAATTATGTATCTATTGTTGAAAATGTTCATTATCATCGTAGTACACAAATTCGGTGTAAGGTGTGTGCAACTCTAGAAGGAAATGTCTCCCCCCCCTCTAACTTGTGATCCGAGTCTCCGTAAAATATGAAAAAAATCAATAATTAATTTTTGCTTTGTTTTACTTTGTCTTTGTGGTACAATAAAGAGTATTTATTACTATTATTAAAAAAAGGTGAATCATATGGCTTATCACATTATCGATCATAAATTGGTTCAGCCGTTTTTGAATAACTACGGAACCCTACTATGAGCATAGTCCGACATGCTCTTGGCCGGTTTTTAGTAAAACGTCCCACTTGGTCGCTAATCATAAGGGCGGAATTTGCTTGTACCTTTATATAAATTATCTGTCTAAACGTCCTTATGGTAAGCGTTTTTTTTTTAAACTCACATTTTATCAACAAATGTTCAAGGCTAAACTTTAAAACGTATATTTACTTGGTATTTTATTTATAGCGAACGGTTAAATTGTTATAGTCGCAAATCAAATATTAGCGTCACTTCCCGGAAAAGCAAAGCGTAAACATAAACAACGGAACGCCGTTTCAAAATTCAAAGTGAGTTAATTAAAATGTATCCGGCTACGGCTACGGCGTAGCGCTTCGTAGCGCTTCGTAGCAGTCGGTCAAAGCCAGTCAAAGCTACGAACGTCGAACGGTACTGCTGCTAACATAATTGCAGAATGCACCTTCCTATTACGGTTGTACCTCCATGGCTGCAATATGCAAGTTTGCTTTCGACACTTGTGAAGACGATGCAAATACCTATGTTACATTATGCGTATAAAGGTTCTTTTTTTTTGTCATTTTGGCTACGGAACCCTAAATAAACTTTAAAACGCAAGATAGTATCACGAAATGATGAAAGACTTATGTTACAATCAATATAGCGTGAATTTTTAACCTTTAATTCGACAATGTCCAAAATACTGGATATGGCCTTTGATCTACTTCTTATACAGAATGATTTTTTATTAACCGGCCTAACTTCAGGGGGTTAATCCCTGAGATATTAAATAGTAGGCGGAAATGTATGGTATATGATACATCAGGTTTTTTTCTCGAATTAAATGTCGGCCCCATAGTAAAAATTTATCAATATGACCTCAGAATTAACCATCTAAAATTTGACCGGTTAATAAGAAGTCAACGACTATTTTTAACCGACTTCAAAAAGGAGGAGGTTTACAATTCGACGAAATCTTTTTTTTTTTTTATGTATGTTCCCCGATTGCTCGAAGACGCGTGGACCGATTTGGAAAATTCTTTTTTTGTTTGAAAGGGTATACCTTCTAGTTGGTCCCATTGTCGTCCGGTCCAGATCTGATGATGGGATCCTGGAGAAATCGAGGAAACTCTTCAAATGTTGTAGGCAAACATGACATTTTTCATTTATTTTAGAAAGCTAATCAAGTATTTGCGTCTAGTAATAAACGTCTTAAGTCGGTGAGCTGATGATGGAAGGTACAACTCCTTAGAGATTAGGAGTTGGGCAATAATTCTTTAAATATAACACGTTTCATGGTTTTTGGAAGTTATTCCAGTATTTGCCTTTAGGTAGTCATAGGCTCATGTTGGTGAGCTGATGATGGAAGGTACAACTCCTTAACGATTAGGAGTTAGAGGATAATTCTTTAAATATAACATATTACATGTATTTTGGAAGCTATTCAAGTATTTGCCTTTAGGTGGTCATAGGCTCATGTTGGTGAGCTGATGATGGAAGGTACAACTCCTTAGCGATTAGGAGTTGGGCAATAATTCTTTAAATATAACACGTTTCATGGTTTTTGGAAGCTATTCAAGTATTTGCCTTTAGGTGGTCATAGGCTCATGTTGGTGAGCTGATGATGGAAGGTACAACTCCTTAGCGATTAGGAGTTGGGCAATAATTCTTTAAATATAACACGTTTCATGGTTTTTGGAAGCTATTCCAGTATTTACCTTTAGGTGGTCATAGGCTCATGTTGGTGAGCTGATGATGGAAGGTACAACTCCTTAACGATTAGGAATTAGAGGATAATTCTTTATTACGTTCATTGCGGTATCAGGTCTTAAAGATCCGATGATAAACTATCCTGCGGGGCGGCACTAAAAATACTGTTCCTACCGCTGGTGCGGGACATGTATCTTCTATTTGCAAAGGAGTAGAAATGAGACAAATATATTTTTGGAATTGTCTCTTCGAATATATTCCATCGGTACAATAAAAGTGTATCAGGTCGATTGTATCTGATACCGACAGAAAAGAAAATTTTTGCACCTAGTGCGGATATCAGGTCCTTTCGACCTGATACCCGATGACCCGCTAAACGCACCAGGATTATGATTAGTTTGACTAGTGCCGCCCTAAGGTGCAGTCAGTGACAACAATAGTCGACATTTTGTGGGCACTACGCGAAAAAAACGTGCAATCTCGAGTGCAATAAACATTATTTAAATGTTGTTCCGTGGGTTAGCTGTGTTTGGGTCTTATCATAAAGCGGTCCAGACGAATGCTTTTAATGCCCGGGGGTATTGGGGACGTTAAAAATACCGTCAAACGTCGAAGAAATTATGCAGATGTTGATACCAGACCACCAGATAGACCTGCGCCTTTGACACCAGTTTATCGACTGCGTAGTAAAGTGAGTACAAATAATAAAATAGGTATATGTATTTAATTTTAATTTAACTTTATATTAAGTTTTGTTTAATATCGTTGATTTTTTTATCGTTCAGTTTATCGATATTTTACTTTCACAGCCCTAAACTTTTATCGATAAGTTAATCATTCAGTGCGGATATAAGGTCGAATGGATCTGACAAATTATTTTGCAGATTTAATAATCTTCTAATTCTTAGATCTAGAAACGGCTGAAGTTATATGTTGATGTGCTCATCGAAAGTGTATTAGAACAAAAAAAAAGAAGGGAATCATTACTACTAGCCAGTAAATTACACTTAAAGACATGCACCTCGAACAGATCCATACGACCCTATGACGCTACAACGAAAAGTTCAGAAACAGGTCTAATGTACCTGATACAGCTCCAATGTAAAGTACACGAAATGGACTGCCGCAATGAACGTGTTAAATATAACATATTACATGTATTTTGGAAGCTATTCAAGTATTTGCCTTTAGGTGGTCATAGGCTCATGTTGGTGAGCTGATGATGGAAGGTACAACTCCTTAGCGATTAAAAGTTGGGGGATAATTCTCACTAAGCGGAATACTAACTCAAGTCATTAAAAGCCCCCGCCTACGGGGTCGGGCTTCTAACACTCTCGTTGGTAATACCGTACTTACCTCCCTAGATGTACAATGTACTTTTACTGAACCTATTTTATATTTATACTATACTAAAAAGCAAAAAATAAAATATTTTAAAAATAAAAATTAAACCGCCTTCAAAAATACGCTGGAACTAAAAAGTGCAAAATAATTTTGGTTCCTACCACTTAGGATTTCCTACCCAAACCTTTAAACCTTTTACCCTATTCATTGAAATAAAATATGATTCCTAGGTAAGGTACCCCACTGATCTCAGTGAAGTCGGTGCCAAGACACAGAACAACAACAACTAAATAATATTACGTATACACTTCATAATATTAATAATATTTTGATTTAATTTATAATATTTTGAAGAGTATTTCTTAACCCTAAAATAATAACTAACCCTAAAATATGAGTGTGATGTAGCCTGTGGACGTATTTGTCTTGGCACCGACTTCACTGAGATCAGTGGGGTACCTAGGAGGGTGATTCTTATTCTTACATTTTTTTCTGTGATATGTAAGAATCGAATATATTTTGTGGGAAAATATATAAAGTGTGTATTAATTTACGTAGTAAATTACCACTAATATCATGTCAGAGCATCATTTTTGCCATTAAGTTATTAGCCAGCTATAAAAAAAAATTGCTAACCCCAAAATGTCACGGACCGTGTTGTGTGAGATTGCCGAATTCGGATATATAATATTTTTTTCTGGTGAATTGTCAAATTCTCACGCAAAATATTACAGCATTTATGCAAGGTTAATGTTTGATTTATGAGATAATACTATAGAAATCTTAATAACCATTACTATTTATGATTTACATCAGAATAAAATGTGTGAGTAGTTTTTGTGTCACGACCGTGTACGTTACTATAAAAATACGGATCTCTGTAAAAAAGTGTCTTTAACATTGGCAAACCTTTTTATATTTTTTTAGAACAGCAACATTGTGTTGTTGTCAAATTTGCAAATAACTGAACGTTGTGTGTGTCTCAAGAATTTTTTTTCCGTATTTTTTTATAAAAAGGGACAACCTTAACACGTCAACGCCGTGTTTGGCTTTTAAACGTAAGTAACAATGTCACACTATTGTTTGAAACATAACATGTACCTCACACAGTGTAGTTCCTGATAATTAATTAAGATTTGTGAGATCATGGCTAGCTTTTAGGTTATATCGAACACGTCTCAAATTGTCACAACCACGATATGAAAAAAACGTCACGGCCATGGACTTATTGAGTACGTGGTTGTGACATATATAACACGTGGTCGTGACATTTTCGTTTCATTTAGATAATCTACGGATTTAAACTGTTATTATAGATGATTTAGAATATTTAGTATACACTATTTATTGAGCATTTTTATTTTGTCCATTTTCCCATGGATTTGTAAAGTTTCTGGCCTGACATAAAAACAATTAAGTCGTTTTGTGTTATATTTTTTATTTACTTTTCAACATAGTCTCCTTGTAACTCTTGTAAGGCTTTACAACTGTTCCTACGATGCTCCCATGATTTTAACAAGGCCAAGTAGTAGTTGCCGTCTTGCTCTTCAAAATAGGCCCCAATTACCCCTTCGTTCTTGAAAATCTCTGTCCACCGAGCCAAGATTTGTATCTGGCATATTAGAAATGTTGTAGGTATTCTTTTAGGAAATCAGCAATTATAAAAAAAAACTTATCGATAAAATGGCACCAATTTTGACATTTAACATCAGAAAAAAGTAAGGTTGTAGTACCAAGGAGGTTTTTTTAAAAAGTTATTCTCCATTGTCAGACCAGAAACTTTTCAGACGACCCTTGTAAAAGGGATATCTAAATAATTATTTACTGTTTTGAAGAAAAATACAAATAAATACTGTTAATGAAACCATTTCGTTGCTTTATTTTATTGCTTAATCATAATGAATTATGATATTACGAATTTAATAACATCAATTTTAACATTTATTGGAAAAAGTCACGTCCGTGTCATACATTGTCACAACCGTGTTTACATGTTTTTTTTTTACTTTTCCAATGGTATTAAGCTTATCCAGATTCATCAAGAATATGCTTTTGGTATACTTTATTGATTAATCATAATAAATTATGATATTACGAATTTAAACACATCAATTTTAACATTTATTGCAAATATGTCACGTCCGTGTCATACATTGTCACAACCGTGTTTACATGCAATTTTTTTTTTGCCTTTTCCAATGGTATTAAGCTTGTCCACATTCATCAAAAATATGCTTTTGGTATATACTTTCGATGTACATTGCGAAAAACAGTAAAGAAAAAAAACTTTTTTATTTTCTTTTGCTGAACTTTTTTTAAGAATCACCCAGGAATCATATTTTATTTCAATGAATAGGGTAAAAGGTTTAAAGGTTTGGGTAGGAAATCCTAAGTGGTAGGAACCAAAATTATTTTGCACTTTTTAGTTCCAGCGTATTTTTGAAGGCGGTTTAATTTTTATTTTTAAAATATTTTTTTTCGACACCAGATTCATTGAGATCGAGACTATTAAGTGCCAAGGTGCTATAATTTAAGGATTAATATTACTTCATACCGTAATCAAACGTAGGTTTTAGTACTGTGTACTGATACTGTAACGTCATTTTTAAGATAGTGATTACCAATAAAGATAAATGATTTCTTGAAAATATATCAAACAGCAATGTAATGCGAACATCGAACGCTATCCCATGTAGCAAATAGTTAACACGTGTAGAATCGGGTATCTATGGACAGTTGTGACAATCAAAGTTGTATTGTAATCATATGGCAGATAAACCGTACGTAGTGTTCGCTCGCCATTTGAGTGTTCTTGTAAGCCTTTAAATGTTTTTTAGATAAATAAATAAAAAACTGCACGCTGAATTATTTTGTAAGTAAATAAGTCCACCATTTTCAATAAAAAATAATGTAATTTAAATCACTCCATTAGCTTAGAATTTATATATCGAAGAACGAAAAAGAATGAAAAAAGAACCGTTCTTTTTGTATGGAGAAAATACCGGTTCCAGTCCCTGGTTTGAGATAATATCAAAATTGCACACTGTAGACATAGACAGAAATATAGACATAGACAGATTTAATTTGGCATCAAGTTACAGAGTTTCAAAAACAACAATAAAAAATAAAATAAACTCTCTATGCCTGAAAGTGACGCGTGCGCAACAAAAGAGGCCTCCGCCTCTAAAGTAAATTATAGTAATTTTTGGGGTAAAAAAACACTATATCGCACGAAAGTACTGACGCCCTATTAGATGTTTATTCTAACCTAAGCTCGGAAATGGAATTCGAGATCAAAAATGTAAACAATCTATGACAATGACATGACATTATAAAGTCAATGTTAAAGTGACATTCCAGGGGTATAAAACTTTTTATTTTTTAACACCTTTATAAATTAACGTCGCATTTTGAGATGGGTTATTTATTTTATTTTATTTATTTGCAAACTATTTCAATGATTTTAGATTGCCCACCTCCCGCAATTATTTTTTTGTGGTGGTATCCCATTTGTTTACATTTTTGATCTCCAATTCGATTTCAGATCTTACAACTGAAGCGCAAAAACGCGATATCTTACAGTTACGTATTCTATGGAACTGACACATCGCGATTCAACTGTCTTAAACTGAATCGCATTAGTAGATCGTGGTAGACCCTTATTGAAAAGAACCAGTGTTTTTTTCTCGGGCTAATGTGGATACCTTCGTCTGCTTACGTTCTTATATGCTGCAACTGAAGCTGTATCACTATAAGTATTTATTTATTCTCTACTGTGTAGTGAGAAATTCACTCTAGCATAAAATCAATTTCTGAAGTCTGAGGTTTTATCATAATAATATTTTTACCTTGACAAGGGTCCATGTCCATGTTTACGAGCCACAATTGTGTTTGAAGTGAGATACAATGATTCGATAATCGGTAAATTGATGAGAAATGTAGTGAATTTATTTTAATATAAGTGTAGATGTCGACAAAAACTACGATTCAAATTACTTATTTCTATATAAAAAAAAATATAAAAAAGGGTGTCTAAGAAAACCAAGAATTTAGTAGGTACTGCACTTTTGTTTGAAATAAAAGGTTTCGTTGAGTCATTTTTATATAACGGAAATAGTTCTTTGGAGCCGTGAATCAAAATCAAAATTACTAGTAGAAATAAAACATAAAAAGCAAAATTAACTCTTATGCTTTTACCGCGGTATACCCCGGTATTAGATCTCATTTCAAAAAGGGGGTTCATCGCCGCTGAGTTTTATTTTCAATTTTAAACGTGTTTACAGATCTAGGCAAATATACAAAAGTACTTACAAATTGCGAAGGAAACTATAAATAATCGTTAAAAGACACAATACTCGTTCGACTTACTAACTGTTACGTAAAACACTACACAGAACTCAAGCTCACTGTTTACATTTTGCTGTTACACGGTTGTATACTACTGCTCGGCTCGCTCCGCCTCACATAAACTTACGTAGTGTGGCTATACCTAATGTTTTCTGCACACACATTACTTATAGGTATCGTAGTCAACTACATTAGCTTTGTTTGTGTTTTCAGTGAAAATCAATCAGTTCGGCAAAACTCGCGTTTTTTTAAATTCCGCAGTATTATACTACGTATCTGACACCCTCGGTATTGCCTGCCTTTCCCTTACTACCTAAGCTCAAGCCCCTAGTTCAGAATCGAACAAATCGTATTTGAAACTTAACAAAGTTAGACGACACTGAATAGCGCAACGGTAGATAACATACCCTCACCGAGGAAAAATGTCATTCGTGCATTTAAATACAGACTAAGATACGTTCTTTTATCAATTGCATTGATGTACTGCTTTCTAACCCGTGAAATTCAGTTGAAATTCCCGAAGCAAGCGCGCATTGCAGGCCACTTAACAAATGAACTTCCTTGTCTTTGTGATAGGAGTTCGAGAACCCGTGCGAGGGAAACCAAGCGAGTAAGGCAAGCGAGGCGAACGAAGACTCGAGACTCGAGCGATGATAGATATCTGATTGTGGCCTGGCTGCAAGTGGCGTTGCAGTGAACCTTTACAATGCTTATCGATCGGTAGAGGAATGAAGCTTTACGGCAGTAGAAACTCGTTTTATAATTATACTAGTTATGTGTAAATATTTATTTATTTAATTAATCTTAAAAAACAACAATAATTCTTATTCTAGAATCTGTTAAAAGCGAAAACATGTTGGATCCTCTTATATAGAATTGCTAATATTATTAAAGAAATCTAACTATTTAGCCTGTCTAAAACCTTGGTAAAGCAAGCATCACTAAAATCAATGGGCGAACCACGGCCTGAATAACACCACTGACGATTGACGACTTGACTTGACAACTGACTTGACGATTTTAGTTTTTATTACGGTTAATCTCTTGTTTCGTAGCTTCTTAAAACTTTTTTTATAAACAGATAAAAAAGACTGCGACCAGTTCAGATAACGCAAAAAGTCTAAATTCTTTCAGTGAATTCTAAGCTTACCTCGAACGGACAGTAAAACGAAGACAGAACATTACAGCGCAAGCAATATACTTAGAGAGACCTTTTCGCTTACACGCATGGCAAAATTGTTCAGGATGCTGAAACTGGGGCTGAAAATAATAGTACAGCGAACAAAACACGGTTCCTACTCGAATAAAGCACTGGAGACAGGAATGAAACTGAAATCCGAACGCAGTTTAAATTGTTACATAATTGGAATCTGGAAATGCGCGCTAAATTTCAGCGCGGGCGTGAAATGCAGTGCTGTGCCGCCGGTCGCTGCGTCGCGCCGTGATCACTTCTCCGAGGCACAGCCTCACGGCATTGTGCATCTCACGAGTAGGCGACCTTTGTTACTGGCCTTAGAATTTACTAACAAATAAACTAGCCAACTATCAGCCCATTGAAAGAACTCTTATCACGAATGCACGCCTTTGAATATAAACTAAGGAACTCTATATTATTTCCCCTCGAACAGAAAATTTAATATCACCTAAAATGTTACGATGAAAAGAATATTCTAGAACAAAGGCGCAGCACCTACGAAAAAAACACAATGTTACCTCTGGCCATTGTCGAACAAAAAGAGAAAATCTTTAGAATTACCGGCACGTTCTCTTACTTTATGTCGGCGATGGTGGGTTGAACACTCTACTCTATTGATATTGTAGGTTATAAAATAAAATGAAGAAAAGCCAAATATGAGCGTACAATAAACGTAGTAAAAATCGAACTCTATTCGAACTGTATAAATGCCTAAACATCGGGAGCAAACTTTTCCTGTCTGTTGATTAGCTTCCTAAAGAGAGAGTGTATCCGTTTCATTAGGAAGAAAAACAAATATGATTGTGGACGGCGTTGGGAACTCATTTCCATCTTATTACAGCGCATCCCAATCTGCATGCTTTGGCGGCTGAGGCTGCGCTGCAGTGTTGACTCTCATTCTGAAACTTATAATTGTTTTTTGAAAACAATTAGGCAGATGCTCCATGTTTTGTTTGAATACATTTATTAGTAGTCAGCTAGTCACTTTTATATGTAAATTATCTAAAATTGAATAAAGGAATTGCTAACTAAAAAAAAAAATACGGCTATAATAAAAAGCGACTGTCAATGAATGTATTAAAATGAAACAAATTTTATTATTTTATATTGATTATTATTTGATAATGTATATTCTGAATGAATGCAGTACTAGTATGTAAATATGCAGGTAATTGCTACCATTATGCTAAGTATAGACCCCAAAATACCTTGGATCCATTTTAAATAAAGTTTTCCAATCCACCGTACAATACAAAACCAGATTAACCGTTATTTATTCGGTATAAATAAATACTCCACGTTATTGTTATATCACAAGGCAATTTCGCAGGCAACGACCGCCATGGCGGCAGTTTACAGGCCGCATTTGTCGCGGAGCCGTCAATTACTGTCCGCCTCAGCCAGGATTGAGGGCTATCGAGTCGAGCCGAGTGACGTGAAGCCCAATGCCCCACGGCCAGTTACACTTTACCTACGAATTCCAAGTGGTATTGGCTCGAGCCAAACGCCAATGACCGCGAACGCAAACGTCACTGCTTTTGACAATAGCACTCGTCCTACCAATAACGCACTGTGAATGCTATATTCGATCACTAATTAATTGAACCGAAGTCAATTAATGCGAGTGGAACATCGACCGAACGAGAACTGGGACACACAAACAGTTTTCCGCAATGGTGAACTTTGAATATGTAAAAATAACGCTTACAATTTTCAATATTCGATATGAATTCAATAAGATTCTGGACAGTAGCTGGAAGTGGGGCGATACTGTTCTCGACATCTGCAAGCACTTGCGATTTGCTGTGTAACTCGCTCTTATTGAAAGACTTTATTTGCCGAAACTTTCAAGCACTTACACCGCTAGTAATTTAGATGAAAATTTGGTAAGTACTTAAGTAAGCTACTATTTATAAAATTATTTGTTGATGGAAATTGTGAAAGTTAGAATTGACATCAAAGTGCCTGACGTAGTTTTACAAAACGTTAAATGTTGTTTCAAAGAGCCACTTAACTACTCAAATGAGTAATCGACAGAGTTGATAAAAGTAAAGTTTAAAAGTTAACAAGGAGAGCCCCAAGCCATTACGGAATAAAATTGGTTTTGTACTGTGGGATTGCACGGCAGTGGCACGGCAGGGTTATTGAATATCGTGCAAGTTCAATCGCTGATCGGATGAAATTAAATTGCGCATTATTTTTATTCAAATTACTGAAACGTGTTAGAAAAAGACCTTACAAACTGACATGGGGATTTTGTTTATTTTTGTGTTCCGTATACGACTGTTGTTCGGTCTATTCCGTGGCTGGTCAATCCAATTATAGTGCTTCCACTGTAATCAGATTGTCAATGGATTGCCAACATCGATTGTCCAAATAGAGTAAATAGGCGATAATAGAAACGGAAGTGCATTTCCAAAGATCAATTTAGATATAATGCACCAGGTCAATGTTTGGTCATAACTAAGTAAAACAAAAGTTATCTTTTATTATGTCTAACTTATATGACAATGTAAAGGCCAAACTAGTGAGATTGAGAGTGTGCGCGATTTTGGTGAAAGAGGAATTTGGTAAATCTTTTTTTTTATGATAATATGAGTAAAATAATACTTTTAAGTGGGTCCAAGATAAGGTTGATTTTCATATGCTATGCAGTCGCCGCAAGTAGTAGCTTTGTCGTCGTTCTGACTGTTCCGTTTATTCCAACTAGGTACATTACCCGTAACGTCTCATGAGCGGGCGGCGTAGACTGCCGGGACACACACCGCCGCGAGTCGCGTCGTGGAGCCAACAAACGGTGACGGGCACGAGGGAACAGTTTCATTTCCTTTCGCACATATTCACGAGGCGACGAACAATATCTCAGTAACAATGGCTTCGTAATTTGGACGAGATGGCGCCTGCGGGACAATGCGTCAAGTGACTCATTATTGTGGAAAACTGCTCCGGGCAGAAAATCATTCTACTTGCCTCGCGCGTATCGCGGCGAACAATGTGCGCTGCGTGCGTGTGAATGGAGAGAGCACAAGGCAAGCGCCATTTAGTCAATCGAAAACTAAAAACATTAAAAAACGGCTCTTCCACCGTTGAGTTAAAGTCTCCCGCAGTGTAAACTGTGTGTCTCGAGAGTATGCCTTGCGGGTCGAGTCGTATTGAGAGCCAGGTCTAAGCGAGTTTTTCTCGTCTGGTGCGACCTTTTGTTCGGCGTGGTTTGTTCAAAAATGCTGTTATTCTTAGTAGCCATTGTTCATGGCACATGCATAGGCGCGACGTTCCCGTTCCTCGTTCGATTAACTGGCCTGTTCAAAACTTTCGAACAAAGCAAAGCTTTTCATTCCAGTAAATTGCTATTAAAGCTTTGTTTCTCACATTATTGAGTTTTGTTTATTAAGGAAAATATCGTTTGATTGAAATAAAGGACTCCAAAGCCTACTTTAAACACACATACTACACATAGTTAGGGAAAATGTTGATCATAGCCTATATTTCGAGTTTGAATTATTGCTCGAGCTCCGTAGCAACTTAGCAAGTTTAAATTTTCTATAATTAGCCCAGATTCTCCCGTCAAGACAATGCAATGCGTCCGTCGCGGCAGGTAATCAGTGCCAGCGAGCAGACGTCCCTGTAATTAGCTACTCATGTCGGCGTCACTAAAAATGGGAACGAGGAAAGGCTCTACCATATTTATGCCGAAGCAAAAATAGAACCGCTATTTCACTGCGCCGTGGCACATTACTTGAGCCTTTTCATGGCGAATATACCGTAGACATCAAATGGATGAGAAATTACTACCTGTACCAGGATACGTAGGTAGATCCAAGAGCTCCATTATGCCTTCGACAAATGGGTTTCTATTTCACCGCCGCAAAAATGTACCGAATGCGCGGTACACTTATTCTGCCCTCGTCAAAGTGAATATTTTCATCAGTGCAGTAGAATTATCTAGATTTACGGACAGTCGAAACGCGGGCCGTTTGTAGCACATTCGCAAAACGAATAACGAAACATTTATCAGGGCCCCGCTGCTTTTGGACAAAAATATTGTGAATCGTTTTGGTGTTGCAGTGAAAAAAGATGTGTTATTGAATTTGAATAGATTTTTTTAGGTGGAAAAGATTTGAATTATTGTTTGTGGGATTTTCATGTATTCACTGGGGATTTGGTTGGCTTCACCGGCTCGGATTAATCCGTAGCTGTCATTGCAGGTTTATATAAAATGCTTACAGTTTTTATGTTGTGGCCTGTGGCTCTCTTAACCCTTTATAAGCTCCCAGTTATACGGATAATTATGCTACGTGAAAGTTAAATCCATTACCATGTTTATAATGCACTAGGGAACATATCTGCAGTAGAAAAGACTCGAAATCATTAAGAAAAGCATGTGCTCATTATATGCACTCAGCATGTTAGTTCACTCGACTTTTCAGGTTATGTAATAAATAAATCAACTTATAAGGGCTGATTTCTGGCGCAACTGTTCTGCCTTTATGAGTTGGATTACCCGCTTTGCTCAACTAGCAAACCCATTCATACAATCCCCAATGTTTGACCTTACATGCAATGTGCATGCAGTGATTGCAGACACCGTGTATCCCTGAACTACCCGAACAGATATGCAAGCGCATTGTGCTGCTTAGGATGCAGTAAGTAAGTACCCTAACCATATAGATTAGCGAAAATCTTACCATTCATATTGAAGTCAAATCTATCCCACTTTACATTTGACATGTATTTATTTTGAAGTTTCAGGTTAATGATATTATTGTGTTTTTATGAATACAATAATATAGGTACGGTTTATCATGAAAACTTACTAGTAATTATTATGTACACATATTTATGAATAAAAAGCATAGGTAATGTTAATGGCAAATAAGGTATGCTTATAACACTCGCGGTCAATGAATACGGGTCAGGTGGATTTTTGCATAGAAAATACTGGAAACATGCTGATTACAAATATTTATAACACAAGTGGAACCGTTTTTAACATCAGATTGTATTGGAATTTTCCTGAAGTTTTCACCCGATCCGAAATACACGGGACTTTATCGTCAGATGACTCCGTAGATACTATAAAAATTGCAACTCATGATTAAAAAACGCGTATTACCATACATTTTAGGTGGTTTTCTTAAACGGTCTACATTTTTGTCTATAAAAATCGACCTAACGACAATTTAAAAGTTTTTTTGGATTTATTTATAAATTTTGGGAAATTCCAATACAACCTGATTTAAAAATAGATTTTACCTACACTATAAATATTTTGAAAAAATATTTGAAATCTGCATGTTTGCATTATTTTCTATGAAAATAAAACCACCAGACCCGTATTCATTGACCGAGTGTGTATTTGCACTAAGTACTTGTCAACAATTTGATTATCTGTTTAAAATCCTACGTTTCTTACGAACCAAGCTAGGAGTTAAATTATATATTTTTTATATATGTAGTATTACTTCTACGTTTTAAAATATACAGCTAAGGGCAAGTTTACAGTAATCTAGTCATGGCGAAATTTCCAGTTTTAAATTTGAACAAAACCCATTCGAAAATCACGAGGTCCGTAGCAAACTTTTTGCTTTGTCCCGCCGACTGTCAGCGGCATGTCCCGAAGGTAACCGCACGCAACTCATCTCCAGCTCAGCTATTGTAGGTTTAGGAAAAACTCCTAACTAGTCTGCACGTCGGATTCATATAAAATAAAGTATACGGGTAGTAGTGCGAATACTTTATTTATCCAATTTCATTTCAATTAAATGACGATTACGTGATAGACATTTTATTAGCTATTAAAAAACCGTCAAGTACCTACGTAGTATTAATAGGTAATACTCGTACATATTGTTACCAAGTAACTACTTAACAATTCCTGCATCCCTGTACAGAAAAGAGTATAAAGTAGATAACCTCTATGGACTTTGGTGACGGTCTTTTTTTAGAGTTTCGTAGTAAACTAGGAAACTTTATGTCTGTCCACAGCTTAGCTCAGTGACGGTTAGCGCTAGCAATTTGAAATTTGGTATAGTAATCAGTCACGCCGACGATGTGGTAGAAATAATAAAATATTGAATTCTATATATCTGCAGTCTCGTCGAATAGGTCTCTTAAAAATAATAAGGGTCCCATAATATTTATTTTCTTGAAGGTAATATTTTCGGAGATAATATATGTAGGTAAAGGAAAAAGTTATACATAAAGCAACTTATTCATAAACGTACCTATTGTGATGAGGTTATCATAGGAAAATACTAAATCTCTAGGAAATGCCATGGATTGCTATAATAATAATATAATTAATATATATCGTGCTATAACAAATTAAAAATGCGGTAAGTGTGAGTCACTCTTTTTTTCTTACAAATACGAATATTTACTCATAATATATATATTTTATAAGGTTGTTAAGCGCTGTGACAAACAGACAGCGTTTGTTACATTAGGTCTACGGAACTCTAAATTACCCCACCATTTTTATTAGTTGGGCAAACAGTAGTACTAATGCCAGTTTGCGAATCCTTTCTTACAATACAATATTGTTTCAAAGCAGCTCGTTTCTCAATGGGTATCATTTTCATTTCGCGGCGAAAAAATATGCGGCGAATATACAGACGTAATATGTTCGCCAATATCGGAAATGCCAAGTCGCGCGATATGAAAGGACGTCGGGAATGTGTTAGGAAATAGGTTTGCGGCAGATTGATGGAGGGCTTTTTCTGTCACGACAACGCGTCGCGGTATACAGATGAGACTTGAAAGTTGATTTTTAGGGTTCCGCCGCGGAAATCGACGGAGTTCATTCAAAAGGGGTGAGCGATACAGCGTAGTGCTTTTAACGTGTAGGTAGGTATATCGGAGATTAGAATTTTACTGAGGATAGGTACCGTTGGATTAGGTTATTAATGATCATTTATGACGTGTAGGCACTAAATGGCGGATCAAATCAAGTTATGCCTAGTCGCACTAATCCTCGATGCCTATCAGTGATGATGAAACTCCTGGGAGTAGCAATTAGCGTAATGTGCAGTCGATATTCAGTGCCCATTATTGCTGTTGTCTATTATAGCATATTTTGACATATTAATGAACCCGACATTTAATTATTTTCTGTTGATTAATCTCGATAATTGCATGAATGAGAGCTTATTGTGAAATTAATGGATTCATCTACATTTATAGGCACTACATTCGTTTTAACAGTTTTAACTTTAAAGCTTTCTGAAATGTACCTACATACGTTGGTGGTAAATTATTGGACATCACTTGAAGTTTCCCAGAAAGATCGCATTAGATTTTGCAATTTTGTGGTTGTCAACGCCTGTGGCTAAAATAGCCAAAGCCATCTGTTTTTTCGCATAGAACTAGGATGTCACATAACGTAAACAAGGAATTATGCTACAAGCTATGCTAACGAGCTACGGTCTACGTCATCGTAGTACTATAAAAATGAGTCTAATTGAGACTTACATTGTGATTTTTTTGACACGATCTAAAGAAATTGAATGACACTTACGAATAAAATGAAACTTTAAATCATTTCGTGATTGGATAAGAGTTAGAAACGAAACAAACAAATCACGGAACCGTTTTATGCTTTCTATTTTTCACTCTTGCATTTCCCTGGTCCGGTTTAACCGGATGCTGGTGATCCGTTGCCAGGACTATGACACTCGCTAACTGAGGTCTATATTTACCGATTTATGGAGTGGGGACCGGCGACCAGGTGAATCATGTTTTTGTTGGATATATCGTCGAGTTTGAATCTCGGGACGATGCAAATACTGAGCAGATTTTCCATTCAGTTCCCATGTAGCTTATTATGTAAGTGTTGTGTAATTAATCCGTTTCTATAGGATGAATCAGAAATCTAAACGTATATATGTACACATACCAAGTGAAAGCCTAAATCCTAAAACACGTAAATGTCGCCGCAAATGAGCGCCGGAGTGAGTTGCAAACTAATCCTTGGTCGTATTCAAATTGGAATATTATTCGACGAGATCGTAGATAGATTTCAATGAAATAGGTAAGTTTCGTGTTTACGCTCCGTAATGTTTGTGCTTTTTTGGGATGTTATTTTTTCAGTAATAATACATCTTAGGGAAATATAACGAGAAGGAAATGTAGTGAAATGCTATTAACTAAGAGAAAGTACTTATAGCATAGCATAAGAGTCGGACTGATGAATACTCACCTGCTTATTGTAGAAAAAAATAGTAGCAAGGAAGAACTTGTAATAAAAAGTTATTATTCCAATGCACTTGCTCAGTGCAATAAACTCGAAAATTGAGTCAAGCAACAATCCACTAAGTTGCCGTCTGAGAAAATACCCTTCTCCCGTTATCGCAAATTGTTCTTTCGTTTCATTGAGTGCTTAAGTGTGTGAAATACATGTTTTATGTGAGTAAATTGGACTGTTACGAAGCTTTGTTCGAAAATGTCAATTTACAAGTTTGAATGTATACCTATAGCTTAGGCTGGGCTCTTTGATTGTATTGAAACCTGCAATAGGAAGCCACGACGAGCAGTTATGCGGGACTTGAGGGTTCTTTTTATTTTACGCCCGATCCCAGGCTTTTGTCTGCCTCGATAAAATTGGTTGAAATTTGAAGTTCTACGTGCAGGCACAATGTAGTTTGTAAAATCTAAATAAAAATCAATAACATCACGATCCACATGTGAATTACGACGGAGGCAAGAGTAATTCCCTTCTCGTATTCTAATGGCGCGATATCTATATCGAGCATATTTTTCGATTTGCTCGCGTGTTGGCTCAGTCAATGTGATTTATGAATAAAGTGGTGCAGCCATTTGTGTGAGAGGCATCTGATATAGAGGGCGCTGTGCGCGCGTTAAATTCACCTACAAGTCATTTATCAGGAGCTTTTGATGGGCTCTGATCCAGCCGCGGCCTGCCATTTATACACGGTTCATCCTTTTTTTTTTAAAACGATGTTTACGTTTTTATAAAACGGTTCGCTGATTTAAGGTCTTTATTGAAAATATCTGCAAAACTTATGATTATTATACTTACACAGGTATGCAGAAAGATGCCTATTTTTAAAGTGCATAATATGGACGCTTTTCTATTATTATCAAACCGGAATCAGAAGGGGATTCGAAAGTACTGTTGACACAACAAATTACACAACATTTACCAAGAAAAGAGTTGTTTATAGATGTAGTGAAAGTGATTAATCAATCTATTATCTGCAAATCTCTCCACTTAAACTATGAACATATGAATATAACTATGAATATATCCTGATTGGTTTATACACTGTTATGTCAACAGTACTTTAGAATCCCATTCTAATCGCGGTTTGATAATAATTCGAGGATGTTGCGTAAGCATATTATAGAGGGTGAACCTGTCGTTTAAGAAAGACATTTAATGCTTATTTACGAGTAGCTCCGCTTTAGATGACGATTTACTCTGTAAAGTGGCTGAAATGGTTGCGTTTTATCGTCTATCGTAACAAGTGTCAACTCCTGCACTTATTAGCACGTAGCGGTCGTCACATTCACGAGAAGTAGGTGGTAAAAGTTCCACCCTCATATCAAAGTAAAAAAGCGGAATGGATATTCACAAGGCGTTAAAAAGGCCTTAATTACATTATAGTTACGTACCTATTGAATTAACAAAGATAAGATTAAATAACGACAAAATTAAATAGATTATTAATATTCGCATTCTTAAAACTACTATCGTCGTAAATTATCTTCAGTTTTTATAATTAGTAAAAATAATTTTATTCTCAAATCAATCTCAGCGTTAAATATTTAATTAATTGATGAAATATATAGTAGGGCACACTGTACAAACAGCAAGGTATACACTTCAGAAATTGGAAATATTGCATGAAAGAGAATCACACTTACAGTCACATGTCAGTTACGTAGGAATGTTGAGCCACTTGGCAAAGGATGCAATTTGGTCGTGTAATATTATGGGTTCGGTATTTTTCGTTAGTAGGCACGATCGCGACATTTCCGATGGTCCCCGATGATATGTCATCGAATCTTTGTTGCGTCAAAATGTCAGTATTTGAAAACTAGTTGACATAATAAAAATTCCTTCGTCTACGAAAATTAAGAATTAGCTATCGGCCATGATTAGACGCTAGATGTCGTTGTTCCTTGTGGAAACTGGATAACGACAGTTCTTCATAGATTTGTCTAAAACCGTTTAGTAATGTAATCACGGTTTCTTGAGATCGGATTTCATGATTTATCTGACATTAATAGGCGAGGTATTTTTCCAAGTCAAGATATTTTTACAAATAGCCATGTTATCGGGCAATTTTAAATATTTTTTTTCATTGACAGAGACAAATGCTATTGCTGTCTTTATTATAATTCATCACATCTCTTAGTTGACGTTAGTTGAATACTTATGTAACCTTTGTGGAAATAAGGTAGATAGACGTTTGACAGTCTTCCTATAATCCTTTAATCTGTCAGTAGCCATACAAATGTTTAATAGAGACTTGATAGTTTCTGGCTGAAATTGTAACTTTGAAAAAATATCTGACAGTGACAGCCGTTGAAAGGAAAATGAACGAAAATTTCTACATAGCAGCTTAGCAGTCAAATTACCGGCTCTGAAGTTAGATTGACGTCTCCAGGACTAAAGCGTAACTATAGTAACGTCAGCTTCCGGAAAAATCGTGATCAATCATTGGTTAAACGTTTTTGTTATTACGTAACCATGGCAATGTCACCTTCTGAAGAAACCGCGAGCGATCATTGGTTAACCGTAGCAATGCCTGCCCCATTGGTCAGCAGAGTTCGGCCGAAGTCGTGATACTAGTCTCATAAGATTTCGGAACCCGATTTGTATTATTCGACCAAGTTGCGAACAGTGCGAACGATCAACATTCCCGTGTTTTATTTAATTTGAAGTTGACATAATATAACTGTATTTATCTCTTTCATTTTCTCTCTGCTCTGTCTTTAATGGTCCGTTAGGAGTGTTGCTGTTTGTACTAAGCCTATGGTGTACCGAATTATTTGGTTACCATGGCTGCTACTAGTATTTGCCACTGACAGTATGTAAGTATTTTTCAAATGTCAAAAAAATATATAATTTTGCCGAACTAAGGATTAAGTGACGAAAAAAAAAATCTTATTTAACAGACAAGTAGCAGGCTAATATCTAAGTCACAAACATTTAAAATACAATGGGTTTGTTGATAAAATCTTCAATTGTTGGTATTGCTACAAGAAAGTAATATTTATACTTTCCTTTTCAACCCAGATAATGTTTCCGCTGTATTTACTTTTGGCTTTTGCTGTTCTGTAATGTGTGCTTTATCTGAGCATTTTTTTTCTATTGTATCCTATCCTATTCTATTCGATCTCTACTGTTATCACTAGATTTACTCACTAGATGGCTACATATATGTTGTTATCTAATAAATAATATTTGGTGATAAATATAACGAACAACGTATATCAAGACAAACATTTCAGCATAAGGAAAACCATTTTCTTGCCGAGGGCAGCTTCGCCGTGCTTAGTGCTTACCCAGCAATACACGTGCCCTTCGTAATAAGACTAATTAGACCGTGGCTTAATTATGATGGTTCCGTTTTATCCGTTTATCATGCTATTTACACGTCACTTTCGCACTTGTATACTTGTTAGACCGTGACGGCAACACCGACAAACGATTGGACGCGGTACCATCATAAGCTTACAGTTCGGTTCCCTTGTCGACATGATGAAATAGGAGAACATCTCATAGCGACCAATCAAATAGGAAAATTATAAGTGCCGTAAACTAATTTAACCCCAATGAGGGTTTTCGACCAGGCGACCCTACGTAGGCGTGAGGTCGAAACAACTGTCAGATAAAATATCGATATTCTATTGTATGTATTTGATAGTTTATTGATTTTGTTATGGATTACAACAAGAAAACGGTCACCGAACTAAAGATTGAGCTCTACAATAGGGTTGCAAAATCTCTGATAGGTACTAGGTACTTAAAGAAAAATACTAGAACTTTGCTCATTTCTTTGGAATTAACTTGGAACCGACTGTTTTATTCATATTAGAAAAGAAAATTCCAGAAGTAATGGTTATAAGAATAAATAATCCATAATATTACTCGTTGGACCTTACCCCACAGTGCTGCCATCTCAATAAAAAAATTTAAATCAAAACGTTAAACAATTTCCCCTTTATTCATAAACGTTTGTTAACTTAACAAGCCGCTAATAATTGCTTGTCCCTTTTGCTCTTATGGACACAGTTTTAAGACCGAAAGGGACAAACTATTATTAGCGGCTTGTTAAGTTAACAAACGTTTATGAATAAGGGGGTTTATCTTTACGTTGTAGAACCGAAAAATATTCGTAAAAGCGATTGAAACTAAGTGAAAATATATCGAAACGCTATCACGGTAAATATGATATCACGGCGGTTGTATAGAGGCGGGTCAACTTGGCTTTCAGCAGATTGAAAGTAAACTCGCCTATTTCTCGGCGTTGTAGCACTGCAATATTTTTTCAACATTTACTGGCAACCGAGCAGGCATGTTTCAAGGAAAATAATAAAGCCGACGTTGTATCTATGCCGACGGTATTGTTTTACGAACAAAACTGCGTGTTATTTCATCCTGCGAGCATCATTTCATCTATTGTCTTCGACGCGAGTGATGAAAAATTCGGCTCACTCGGGGATGTTTACTCACCTCTCGAGTCTGTATGGAGTCGACGCGCGTAGCAGTAGCCGTGCCAGCTGTAGTTGTGTTATTAACGCGGACTTACTTTCTATCTGGCTCGCTCGCACCAATATGCGAGTACGGGCGGGATGGATAGAAAGTAAGCCCGCGGCTCATGGTAAACACATAGAAGCATTAAAACTTTAAAAATCAGCAGGATTATGAAGGTACGTTTTATCCTCATTTCAGCGATCATATAAATAGCACGTGACAGCCCTCTTATCCATGATGATAGACATTAAAATAGCGGACATCGTAGGCGTACTAATATTAATTTAACATCATCGTAGGTAATATTTTAATTTCGAAAACCGTCTGAGTTGCCAGTTTCCCTTTGTGTTTATATTGCTAAAGTCAATAAGGGTTAAAATTATAAGCCCTATAAGTACATAGAAGTGTAAGTATTTACAAATAGATATATCAGAACACGATGCAAAAGCTTGAATAAATTTTAACTTCAATACGTCGATGTAGCGCATCTAATAAATACTTTGGCTTAAAAGTCTTAGGATCAAGTCTCTTTGTTTTTAATTGTCTATATTTGATCCAGTATAAGTATTACTTAGTTGGTATATCGCATGACGACATGAAAAGCTCTATTTTAATCTAACTACCTATAAAATTCGAATAACAAAATATTGTTATAGATAGGTAAACAACTTAAGTACTTTACCTGTTGTATGTAGTAGTAACCTATTCAAATACATAGACAATACATGTTTAAAATGCGAACCCAAACAAAACAAATGTCTACATGGATAGGTATGACTACATACAACATAAGCTTCCCTTAACTTTTTCACCTATACACCATGTTAGACGTAGAAGTATACGTACGTAATTTGGGGTGTCGTGTAATTGAAGTAACGGGTAAGTAATAACTAGTCGTCGCTTCAGAACTCGTCTTAAGGACTGGCGGCGTCTTCTGTTTGCGGTAATTAGATAAGTTCGCGGACGTACAGCTGTCCTGCTCAGTGTGGTGTTACACGACTACTCGAGTAAGATCGCCCACACTTGTGAATATCATTTGATATTCACATCATATCATTTGATATTCACATCAAATCATTTGATATTCACATAATATCATTTGATATTCACAAGTGGGATCAGTGACGAAGTACCAGTAAAAATTGAAGTATGATGGGCAATGTCAATTTGGGCCACGTGGTTGACACTTGTCTTTGACTGTAGGTAAACAGGGTGTACATTTTATACAAGCGAATCTCTTAACTCTTTCAAAGGACGTAACAAGTACGTTTAGTTAGTTTACATGGCTTTTACTTAGAATTACAATTTTTGTATCCATTCAAAATAAAATAATTAATATCATTTGATATTCACAAGTGCTTTACGGTGAAGGAAAACATCGTGTAGAAACCTGCATACACCTGCGAAGAAATTCAAGGGTGTATGTGAAATCCCCAACAAATACTGGGCCAGCGTTGGGACCATGCAAAATAGGCACGTTTGATGTCGAGTTGCGGAAAAAATGGCCAGAATACAACAACAACAAGATCGCCCACACCGGTGCTTCCACATTTTGATGTATTGTGATTGTGTACTGCGTTTACGCCTGAATGTTTATCTTATGTCGAATTAGGACGCAATGAGAGGTTCATTATACTACAGTTTTACCATTTGTCCATGATGAGTTGTAGGTTACATCTGTATTTGTATGGAAAGTTATGTGGCGTAAACTCAGTGGGTATGTGTATGCAATTCCATACATTTCAGCAGTCCATAAATATACAGTCTGTTAACTACTATGACCCGGCCTTTTATGAAAATGGGTAATAATACGTATTATGAGCAATCGTTTTCTAGTATAAAAATTTGACAAATAATTAAATTGACCGTACAATTAGTTTTATTTCCTTCGAACAATCAATGTACTGCTTACAGGCGTTGTACTGCTTAGTTGTCAAACGTTGTGAAGTGGCTGCGATCTGTCATTGTCAAATGCAAATTAACGATTCATTTTGAAGTACAGTCGCCTCTCGTTAATTCGAATCTCGAAGGACCTATCCAAATATTACGATTTATCGAGAGTTTGAAATATCAAATGGTCGGAAATATTCGGGAGAAAAAATGAAAGTACGAGGTGTTAAGTAATAAAATAATCAACTGTTATTAATTAAATGCATTTTTTAACAAGTTCAAAAGATTAGAAGTGTATATACATGTACAAACATAATGTTAATTAATTATTCGTTTTTCGGAAGAAGTCTGTAATGTTAGTTTACTTCAAAGCACATAGCTGTGACTAATCAATATTATTTTTTATAAGAAATAATGCCTGAAATGCTTTTTCGTTCGTGTCGTTTTGTAGACAGAAGCTTTGCAACGTTTCGAATGAAGCTGTTGCTTCCTTCAGTGACACCTTTGCCAAAGATTCTGATGTATTCTGTCTTCATTTTCATCGTTGCTTTTTTCACACTACTACATACTTACCTCTTTAATCCCATAACTTTGAATTGTCGAATGTTTGACGCCCACGAGTTCGAATTAACGCGTGGTTTTGTTGTGTAGCTATTACTTTTTTGTTTGAATTACCAAGTGTTTAAAAATGTATTGAATTTTTTCGAAATACCAAGAGTTCTTCTAGGGAACTCGTGATAACTTCGAATTATAGAGAGGTTCGAATTATCGCAGGTTTGAAATAACGAGAGTCGACTGTACATTGCTTCTCAATTAACTTTTCTTAGAAAATTAATTACTTTTAAAATTAAGTAGCATTTTGAATCGAATAATACTTATTCACGGTTTGGCTAAAAATCTGCATCGCATTCCTCGGTTTGCCCCCCAGGGACATGCGGTACGTTACGGATACGATGCGTTACTGCGATTTCGTACCGTCACTGCTTTTTAACACGTTCGACGCCGGTGACACAGCGTCTGTGATCAAAAAATTCTGACTCCTATGCCAGTGACACACATACGTGATCAAATTTACCGTACTCTAGTGCCACTAGCATAAATAAAGTTCTAACTCGTATGCCAGTCGCATCGAAATACGAACAATTTTGACACAAGTGCTGTGTCGCCGGCATAGGAGTACAATCGTTTCGGTCACACATGCGTGTCACAGGCATAGGATTTCTATCAGATAATTTCGATCGGCATAGTATAAGCGCTTAGTGAAACAGTACCGGAGGCGAACGTGTTAAGCATAGCCGGTGGCACCTTTATACAGCTGGGCATTTCTCAGGGCGTAAACGGACATCTCATTCATCTGGTCACGTTTTTTTGGAAGTGGCTACATTTGTTGGTACCATTTTCGGTCGTCAGATACAGCACCCGTTTCTCTATAAGACAACCAAAACTAACCTCAAATCATTCAGCCACTTCCAAATAAACGTGACCAGATGAATGAGATGTTCGTTTACGCTTTGAGAAATACCCACCTGATTAACCCTTAATTTGGCAAATTTCAAAAAAATCGTGCGTTCTAGCCTCCTCGCCATTGTACAGAGCAAAAAATTCTGTTTAAAAAAAAAATACAAAAAGTGGGTCGAAGACCATGTTCATTGTGACGAACATTGCCAAATTAAGGGTTAAAGTGGTCAGTTTATACGCAGCGCGGATGCAAGTCACGTAGTAGTAAAGTTCCTTGGTCCACGGCGAAACTCGCCCGAGCCGCGCCACTGTCACGCGGCCGTCTGACCTACTCGGCCCGTTTACTTTTATTACAAGCTTTTATTTTCTTACTCAGATTCAGATAGTAATTAAGGTGGAAGTACTAGGAGCCGTCGCTGTACCAATAGTCGTCATCATAGCTTGAGTTGCCATCGATAAGATAAAACTATTAGGGCATTTAAACGATGATAAGGGTACGGCTCCACTGAGGCGGAGAGGAGCGGAGATGTGCAAAATTGACCAATTACATTCTTCAAATTCAAAATTCGAAACACTGTCATGAGGTCTCATTGGCCAATTTTGCACATCTCCGCTCCTCTCCGCCTCAGTGGAGCCGCACCCTTAATGTCTATGCCTTTAATGCTTCATATCCTAACGTTGAAATAATTAGCTTATATCTAAATTAATTGCCTAATTTTAAGACAGGCTGACATTTATTAAGACTGAGTGTTAATATTTTCAATGTCCCAATATGTGACATTCAAACTTGTACTGAGATGCCATCTATTGGGACTGCCAAAAAATAAAATGAAAAATAAATTCACCTGACACTTAGGTACTCGTACAATGGAGTTGAATAAGAAAAGTTGCAATTTTGAGAAATTTTGATATTGTCACCGTATACAATAAATACTATTTCACAAAACTTACAAAGTCCTCTCCCAAAGCACGTTGTTGATTTATATATGAGCAAAATATCGTGTAAATTATAAATATTCGATGTCATTATGCCCAAGAAAAAACCACCAAGATCACCAACGTCCGAGGTGGGAATCGAACCCACGTGCTCAGCTTTCGCGGCTGATGCCTGCACCGCTCGGCCAATCGGTCTTAGCAACCGCCAGTCAATTTTCTCGGGTATATGCAATCCTTTACAAGGCTAAGTGCCTTTGACCATACTCTAAGGGCAAGCAATACATGTCTGCACCGCCTATTACAATACTTTACAATTTTCTAGAATAGTTAGATAGCTGGTGCTGCCATCTATTGATCCAATATTTATAATTTATATAGTAATTAATAGTGTGACTTCTGGGGAAAAAATAAAAACACAAATCAAAATATTTTACGATGTAATATAACGATATAATAGTACATTGTGTATCAAGGGAGGTCAGTACGGAATTTAGAAGGCTTTTATGACTCGAGTTAGTATTCCGCTTACCGACCGTGATGCATACAATATTTTTCATCACACTTGCCAACCAAAAATAAGTTTTAAAACATAATATTATTAAATGACGTACTGACATTTCTATTACTCCCTAGGGAATTTCACTTTTCTATTACTCCCGCTACGCGCGCAAGCAATGGCGCGCTTAGACAGCAAGTGTGATGAAATAATATTTTTATATGCTCTCAGAGTCTCAGAGCAGTAATAATTATTAAACCATGACATACCTATAAGTATCTACTTACTATTAGATAACTACTGCCATGACCCGAACGACCCTTATTTATTAACAACAGATTAAACTAGTTCAAACTTCGTTTATTGTACTCTAATTTTATTCATTTCGTACGGTCATTGACACTCTTGTTTGTTTAGGTCACGAGGAATTTAATATGTATTGTGCTGAACCGTATCAATTTCATTTGTGGTTTAGTTTCGCAGTTGCTTCTTCGATTAGCCATTTTATATCCTGATATTAATTTATGTATAAAAAATGTAGAATAATACGCTACGGTAATAGCGCTATATTTAAGGGTGCCTTACCACCAGAGCAATGGCATGTGAATGCAATTAATATCCACCAATCACAGCTACGCAGCGAAGTACAAACGCAAGAAATATACCGAGGGTTTCGTGGTGAAACCCGATAAGTTGAAAAAACTATTTGTATGATATTGAAATGACAACCTCACGTAAGTGTCAGAATACAGTTTGTATTTCAAAAACCGGTTTGCTCGACTTATCGAGTTTTACCAGGCAATCCTCGAATACCTCTGCGAGGTTATACATGTGAACTATGTTTTATTTATTTATTTCATCATCATCATCATCATCAGCCTATGTTAGTCCACTGCTGGACGTAGGCCTCTCCTATTAACTATGCGTATAGACGCATTAGGAGGTAAATGCCCATAATCGCCACGCTGGGCAAGCGGATTGGCGATCGCAGTAATGTGTCCACTATGATGACGCTGCTGCCCATCATCAATCTTGTAGAATAGTCAGTGACACTTTAATTTATTTATTTATTTAATCTTTATTGCTTAAAAGAAAACCTTAATATACAAAAGGCGAACTTAATCCCAAAAGGCATTATCTACAACCTTAAGGCAAAGCAGAGAAGTTTTATTAATATTATAAGTTATCCACTCACTTCAATGTAACACATAGAGAGAAACATTGTTCGAATATTTTTTCATTAATATTGACTCTCGTAATAAACATGAAAAGCACTATCAATATGAAAATGAAGCGATCCCGACACGCGCTGCGGATTCCGCACACGTCCCAACTTCGGAAACTCCGCCGCTGTCGCCCGCTCCGATATTTGCCAGCGACAGCCATTGTGCCCACTTCCCAATGAGCATACTTACTTTCTTATCAACTATGTAGAATAAATTATGTATAAAAATACTTCATCGTTTTAGGGTGCCGTAGTAAACATGGAACCCTTATAGTTTCGTCATGTCCGTCAGTCTGTCCGCACCATACCTCAGTGGCCCTGGCCGTTAATACAAGAAATTTGATACAGGTATAAAAAAATATAAAATGTTTGCTGTATAGTGTTGGGTGTCATTGAATAATCTTCGTAAAAAAAAGGTCTTAAAAGATTTTTTTAAATGTCAATATTTTCGGAAATAACTGCTTCAAAATAATAAAAAAATGGCGTTCCCCTGTAACTTTTGATCCTTGCGTCCTAAAAGCTACTTCGAACATAACGTACCAGCCATATTAGGATATTGAACAACAACGGAACCCTACACGGAGCATGGCCTGACATGCTCTTGGCCGTTGCTTTTATTTAAGTGAACCAAGAAATTCAGTGGTCTGCGGCCCTATCGCGAAAAACGAAATTCGTAAATTTCGAGGATTTGTCTCTCACACTCTAATGACAGTAATGCCGTCTACGTTTGAGAGACAGAGAAAAATCCTCGTTTCCGAATTTCGATTTTCGCGGTAGTACGAGTACCTACCTAGGCCTGTTCCGTAATCAACAAGAATCCCTATAGTACTACTATACATACTCGTATACTAAGAAAACCCTACTCGGAGCTAGCATACATATATAAATACAAGACCTACATGCAGCTGCTATCTGCAGTAGGTTTCTTATCTCCCTATTAAAATAGGTACTAGAAATTCGGTAATTATATCTAAGAGAAAGGTATTCAGAAATCATTTAAGATATTCAGAGTCTAAATATAATTTACAATATCTAACCGTGCATTAGCAAATCATCCGCTTCCAAAATTATATAAGTACCTTTAATATATGTATAACTTAAAATTATTATCAAAAGTATCAAAATAGATTTTATGTACTCATTCAACCCAAAAAATTGGCTTCAGGAAATCAATACAAGAAAAAAGCGATTAAATATGACATTCCAACACACAACTCGTACAAGCACAATTCTTTATAACCATTTCACTGGTTTCCATTTTTACACGGTCGGGTAAATACAAACGCACAAAGCACTTGTTCATACAAAGCTCATCGAAGAGCGAAGCCGCGGGAAGTTCAGCGAGAAACTCCCACGACTGTTTCATTTATGCACAACATCATACAAATTTAATTAAAGTGAGTCTCTTATATTGCATTGTCCATGAACTTTTTACATTTATTCCAAAAAGATCGTTAGGAAATTCGTGTTTGTTCCAAAGTTTAACGTTTACGCTTGTTTGTTGCGATTCCTTTTACGTTTTTGCTTTTGATATTTTAAACTTTTGAGCCTTGTTAGGAATTGTTCTCGTAAACAATATTTAACAAGCTGGTGGAGTGTGAGTTAAGACGTTTTGCTATATCAGTAGGTACTTACTCAACTTTATCTAAGTTCACAGATAGGTAACTAATTCGTAAAAAAAAAATTAAGTAGCGTAGAACTTGTTTTTAACCAGTTTACTCAATAGTTTTCATCCAATGCTAACTACCTCTACCTACTTTCACTTCGATTTCTGAAGAAAAGGAAAGTAGGTAGCTACATACAGTGAACTATAGTTGCTATCAAATATACCTACTGGAGCAGCCAGGAATGAGCGTCCGCTCATTAACACAATAAAAAAATTTGCTGTCGCTAATCTTCAAATAAACACTTGAGCATTTCATGTTTCTACCTATATTGTCATGGCGGTCGAGAGCATAGAGCATGTACAGGGAATTCCTTTACTGTTACATTGCTGCTCCGAAAATCTAAAAAAATAACTTAAGTAAATCACTGTAGTAGGCACAAATAAAAATTATATTATTTATAATTATGATTAGGTATATAACTAAATTAATTCTATTCCTGATTTAATTATTCAGCCGTTGGTATTAGATTTACACACGTCTGTGGACTGTTACCTTCTGTACATACCTAGGTATACAGCGTGTTACCATGATCGGGACTCTTATAAAAATGGGAAATAATATGCATCACTAGCAGTCGTTTTCAAGTATTACTAGTTTACAAATATTTCTATGAACTATACGATTAACTTTATTCCCTTCTAACGGTCAATATTATCTGCGTCTTGTCAAACCTGTTAACAAGTGTTTTTCAAATTAGATAACGCCACATCTATAAAGGTTAAATAAATAGGTATAGCATGTAAATAAAAAATAATTTACCTAGGCGTCTTTTCTGAATATGACAAAAAAATGTCCTTGACTCTCGAATAATAGCAACTCTCAGGCTGAAACGCGCAGATTAATGTTGCACGCACCCCATTAATCTACGTAGCTTCTTCAAATTCTTTTTAACAGACACATTCAAGAAAATAATTCATGTAAAAATATTATATGTTAATGTGGGTGTAAGGATACAGTAACAGATGAGACATATTTCGAGCATGAAAAAAATAGTTTCATCTTTATTACACAAAAAATTTTACGTACAAAAGACGAACTTAATGCCACGGTACATTCCCTATCAGTAAAACTTTTGGCATAACTCGTATCAGCTTCTTACCGCCAATAGCTATGATAAATTGATAACATGGTCAATATTTAGAGATGATGACTGTAGTTAAAATAAAATATTTAACATTATACACGATATAATACACGATGAAATTATTACTAAGACGTGGTTTGCAGTAATTTTTGTACAAAACTTCTATTTAATAAATTGAAAAGAACTTAAAAGAGTAGGTAGATCATTTGGCAGTGCTCAAACGTGACGTCACTTTTGAGTATTTCATATAAAATTCCATAGTGGTGATCGTTTTGATAGTTCTAAAAAATAGTCATCATGCGTATTGTATTAAATAATCAGGTAATTAATTGACACGGGCAATCAAAAGCTAGCGCCATCGGACTATTATGAGTTTGTTTACTTATGTCCTTATACGATTCTAATATTTATCAATTACCAAGTAGCTATTATAAGTAAGTACCTAATTTTCCACTTAGACCTTAAATCTCAG
>JALPQI010011684.1:0-31808 GCA_025490895.1 Thaumatotibia leucotreta
CAGGACCGGTCATAGGGGCAATCGTCGGCCTATGTTCAGCAGTGGACGTTTTTCGACTGATATGATGATGATGTGTTTATCATGATAATAGAAAACTCGGTAAACGTGTGACTTATCTACAGGGTAGGTAGCCAAGATAAGTTACTATACGCCTCTGCAGTAAAAATAAAATCATCCAATGTACATATACCCGCAAACGCGCGTAAAACACCAAGTGATAGCCGAACGAGCTGCCACCGCGTTATTTACGCGGACTTACTTTGTATCCTTCCCGCTTGCACCAATATGCGAGTACGAGCAGGATGTACAGAAAATAAGTCCGCGCTGAGACCATTTATATAACATGGACGTTTAACGCCAGCTCAAAAATGCCCCCAAAACCAATTGTTCAATTGTGCCAAGATGGGCAGGACATAGCGCTTTTCATAACACCGCGCATATTTCGGCGCAACATCTTTGACAAATGTTTATATACTGGGTGTAAGTCTAATACGGGCGAAGCTCTTAACGGGTGTTAGTTTACGACATAATAAGTACATTCAAATAACTTTTAGGTACTTAAAATTAGCGCAACAAAGTTTTACATACAAAACACTCGTTGACAGCTAATTTCAAAAGCAGATGACATAACTGACATGTCAACAATAACAAATGTTCGCACCTACATTGCTGCTCCGATAATCTTAAATAAATTCTGTGAGGTCATAATTAAGAGTAACTTTAAAAAAACCTTGCAATCCATGATCACACTAATGAATCCCATGCCTGGTTTAATTGATCGCCCGTATTAGATTTACACACTGTATACTATATTTATTTAATGGACCAATCACAATTATTTTTAAATGGCGGTTTAAGTTTTTGTAGGTTGATATTGAAATTCATTAGTTTCATTACCGTGATGCATTGAAGAGGGGGTGACATTTTTCAACAAACATTCAGGACCGTTTTTGGAAGACTATTTAATATGGTGTGCGGCTTCCATGTTTTATTAGTTCGTAGAGTCCGCGTTAATAACGCGCCGGTAGTGGTAAGCACACTCTTGTCTTGTCGCCACGATAAATAAAAATGGCCGATGTAGCTTATTGCCTTATACGCTCAGGCCCCCTTGTCACTTAGCCAGGGACTTAAATCAGCTGCCGATGCGTCGCCGATGCACCTGTGGAAACGTCGATTATGCAAATGCTGGGCTCTTTTAACTAAATACCGCGCTTCGGTGTTGCTAGAAGCTTGGGGTCGTAAAATGTTGTTTTTTATTCCACTAGAGGCTTTGATTTATATTTTTGAAGCTTAAATTGTTGCCAGGTACAGTCGAGTGCATTAATATATAGACACATTTGTAAGGGATCAGTATGGAAAAGTGTATATATATTAATGCCCTTGACTGTACACATTTATAAAGTGTGATAATTCATTTGTATTTGGAAAGAAAATCAATATGACGATTGTTGTTTTAATACCGCACGAAATGGGTGTTTAAAAACATACTAAACTTAGATTTGTTTGCTCAAGTGGCCAAAATTTAATCTTAATGCATTATACTCGTACTTTAAAAAGTCTCACTAAACCATTTTGTAGATAATAAATAGACTTTTTGATATGTTCAGTGCACTGTCGTTTACCATGAAAAATAATTAAATATTTTATTTAAATGACTGGTAATTAAATAAATTGTTTTGTCTACAATTACTTGAGGTAAGTATAAGATGCAAAGCTAAAAAGAATTAAGAAAATCCAAAGTTTTTTATTCTGACAGACTAAACGAGCTCCCACGTTAGCTAAGAAAGGTAAGTACACATTTTACCGGACCTTTACCCTTACTAAGTTATTAGGTTGAAGTTACTACTCACTAGCTACTATTATAAATCATCGGCTGACAAGCAAAACTCACTAAGTAATAAATACCTACATGAAATAAAGGTCCTATCTCAGTTCTGATTTAATACTGACATAAGAGGTTGCTAAGAGTAGTGTCAGTTTTATAGTGAGTTTTGCTTGTCAGCCGACGAATCTACTGGCCAAAAAAATGTACCTATATATTTCCATGCTTATGGTCGATTACAATTTACTGGATAGGTAACGTAAAGCAGGCCATCGAGCGTGCACTAAATAAGTGCGAGCGCGATAGAATGATTTACATATCGAGTAAAATCTAACGTAACCGTCACTTGCAATGTCATGGTACGGTTACTGTAGCAGTACCATGAGCTGCCGTGGCGTTATTAACGCGCATTTATTTTCTATCCGGCTCGCTCGCGCCAATACGAGAAGGATGGATTGAAAGTATTGGCGCGTTAATAACTCATGGTAGGCACATAAGAGAGCTATCGCAAATCACCATAATAGTGTTGCTTCCCTGCCACACTTATTTATTAATTTCCAAGTGCAAGAAAGATGCAAGAAGCAACATGTCGATCGTAGGTCGTGGTAGGTCTTCAGATAGTTATTCTGTGTCGATATGTGTTAATGTAAGTGAGATGCAACGCTAGTTAATTTAGGCAGTACAGTCGCTCCAATCTCAAGATAGTAAATCGCAATGTAAGTGAGTCAAAGTCAAAGTCAGAGTCAAAATATTCTTTTTAGTACAGATGGTGCGTTTTTTAGGCCCTAGTGCAAGAAGTAATCTGCACTAAAAAACGTCGTACGCGACACGTGTAAAAACGAAATACGTAACTCGTGTCGATTTAAAACACGATTTTAAACATCGCCACTCGTTTCGAATATCATGTTTTTCGCACTTGTGTCGTAATGTACCTACTAATTATTCTATTAGATCCCAGCAACGAGCGCTTTTGAATCGTTGCAAATGAGAGAAAAGAAAAGCTACTTCCAAGGGTGGTGGAGTTGGAAGGTGAGTTAGTTTTGGTAGTACAGTCGTTCCAAACCCAAGGTAAGGGAACTTCAGTATGTACGCGCAAGTCTCTGCAATTGAATGGCGATTGGTACGGAATGGTCGGCGTCGTGGTTGGCTATGATGCCTAATTTACCTTTAAGGGTACGACATCCGACGTGTGCTGTGATTTAAAATGCAAGTGAACAAATTTAAAACTAAGTAAATGGTAATTCTGCTGCCATTTCTAATGCTTCATTCCATTACATGATTATGCACAGGTATATATGTAGTTCTACAAGACAGTGTCGTTCAGTGTTTAATATTACGCAACTTAGTTCAAGTTGGTTATTATCTCATCTCTCAATTGTCATCTTTTTCAATAGGTACAAAGCAATCGACAATAATTAGAATACACACACACACATCATCAGCCTAATCATTACAACCCACTGCTGGACGTAGGCCTCTCCTAATACCTCTTTAAACGAAGCGTGAAGAAGCATCTAGCGGGCCAGCAAGGCGGTGGCAGCTAACAGGTTACTGATTGTCTCCTGTTCGTTGCCGCCGCGATTTGGGCTCTACTTTTCACTTACGATCAGGTGGAGTGGAGCCACTTTGTTGTGCCAACATAAAAAAAAAAAAAAAATGGACGCATTACAGAGGTAATTCCCGCCACGCTGGGCAAGCGCGTTTGCGATCACAGTAATGTGTCAATTATGATGATGCTGCTGCCTAGAAAATAGTACATTGTGCATCGAGGGAGGTAAATACGGAAATAACGAGAGTATTAGAAGCCCGACGCCGTAGGCGGAGGGCTTTTAATGACTCGAGTTAGTATTCGGCTTACCGACCGTGATGCATAGAATGTTTTTCATCACACTTGCCGACAAAAAATAAGTCTTAAGACAAAATATATTATGATTAAATGACGTACTGATATTTTTATTACTCCCTAGGGAATTTTACTTTTCTATTACTCCCGCTTCAGTTTGCATGCATAACTCATGCAAGCAATGGCGCGCTGAGACAGCAAGTGTAATGAAAAATATATTTTTGGTGCCGTTCGGTTAAATAGGCCAGTCTTCTTATAAATAGAAAAAAAAAACAATATCGCCTACTTTTTCTTGGTCAAAATATGATGCTCGATATACCTTAAAATGAATCAGCTAACACTATTTTTGTTATACCTACTCTGTACTGAATAGTAAGTTCATACATTTAAATATTCACAGTCCATACGTCTCTTCTCATTAGCTTTTTGGTTCATCTTGCTTGTTACCTACTAAATGTAAAGTTACAGTTGGATTTGGCTCTCGTACAAAATGCAAACGAAACAGATTAGTTTCGGGATTGCGTTTCTGGCCCTCGCATTATTGTTTGGCTTCAACTAAGTATACCGTTGTCTGGAAAACTAGCATAAAACAATGGAACTTACAGTTGCATTCATGTATTTTAATACTGGGTTTATGGTATTATTGTTTTTTTGTTTCTTCTGTTGGGAAATAACAAACCTACCGAATTATCAGTCATATGCCTGTGCACAGGCATATTCGATTGCATAAAAAATGTACATAGTTAAGGTTAAATATGTAAATACTGGCCGTGTGGTGACGTCAGTAAGAATACATTTCTCACCACCCCAATTCTTCGATTAAGGGATTGAAGTATCACTGATCAATTTTTAATAAAAGATTGATGATGGGCACCAGCGTCATTATGGTGAACACATTACTACGATCACCAATCCACTTGCCCAGCGTGGAGATTATGGGTATCTACCTCCTAATGCGTCTATACGCATAGTTAATAGAGGAGGCCTACGTCCAGCAGTAGACTGAGATAGGCTGATGATGATTGTATGATGTAAAATTGTAAATACTTCAGTATAACGTATGCGGAGTGAAATTTGGACAGATTTTGAACAAATAAAAAAAAATAACAAAGTTAAATTAAAATTGTATCTCAATGCTAAATTAATTTGTATACATTTGTTAATTAATTTGGAAACTTTTATGTGTTTTGGCATCTTTCTTTAGAAATTATGGCCAATCAAGTAGAACAACGTCGCAAAACTGCATGTATTTTCCACAGGACACATTTGCTAAGGCCAAAATCGACGATTATTGTGAATTTTTTGAAGAAGCCAAGATTTGAAACACTATTTTATAATAGTTTTGTGTTCTTTTTCTTTCCGAAAAATAATACTAGTAACCCTAGAGTAATGTAATATTTTAGCTACAGCCACTTTTCTGAGAGAACTCGAATAAAGGAAATTACGTTAGACCTAATCACAAAATCGAACAGAAAGCTCAGAAGGACTTCTAAATACAACAAAAAAATTGTTTTAAAAATTCCTTAATGCATGAGCATCACAAAACTTTAACAAAAAGCAAGCCTACCACCACCGAAAATAAAAATAAACAACTATGAAAATGTGATTTGGTCAAAAAGTGTAAAAACACCGCTTTTGCAGAAACGGATGTCACGTTGAACGAGTTATAGGTAACTTTAATTATACATTTTTAGCATAGTAACTATTATTTTCAGAGTACCAATAGCCCAATGGACAAGAATATGAAATATGATGAGCAAAGGATGTTTGTTTAAAGAGATTTCCTACAGAAAATAAAATTAGAGGCAAGAAAAATGCTAACATCTGTTTTTTCGACATCAATGGATAAATTACCGTAAAACTGGAGTTATACACTTTGGATTCAAATAATTTTTATCTTGCATAAATCCTTGTTAAAATCGGTATTAAAAGATGTGAATGTTTAAGAAAATAATAATGTTATTATTTATTTAATATTACATTTAACTTTGTCTAGATTTCATTCCGCATACGTTATACACATTTACATTAAAAAAAATGTAAACATGTATGGCTGAATTTCAATAGAATTTATTGTCTGTGACGCTTATCCTGAAACACGTGTGTAAACTTATTGTTTTAGTACCGATGGTGCAGTTTTTAGACTCTAGTGCGAAAAGTGGGTCATTTTACGTCAGGGCCCTAACTTCGAAGGGATATATGTACTAAAAAACGTCGTACGAGACACGTGCAAAAAATAAATTTCTAACTTGTGTCGATTTAAATATCGCCACTCATTTCATGTTTCTCGCACTTGTGTCGTAATGTAGGTACTATTATATTTAAAAAAAACATAATTGAGAAACGATTGTAAAAATAGTCCACAAATAAAATGCCCTCACCGAGATTCGAACCCAGAACCTCGAGCGTCATATGCTCAGTCAGTCAATGTCACTGCCAACTAGGCTACGATGGCGGAAAAACGTATATCTATACATGCAAATAATAATCATGAAATATCCGTTGTTTCCCTGGTCATATTAATCTCAATTAAGTTAAACAAATTAATCACTTTGTTTAAGAACTGATTCAGTATCTTCGGTAACAAAGCGCGGGACAGCTATTCATCAATCAAGACAAGGATATCTACTTAAAAACGCATTAACCGACCGCCTAAAACAAACTGTCCGGCTTAACAGGTGCCTAAACAAAAATATTTTTTCCCCAGGCACTTATCTCCATTCTTCTGTAATTGTTATTAACGAATGATAACCTACATCAGTATTAAATTGTCAAGAAATCATTTAAGAACAATTTATAATCCTGTTTAGTGATTTGACTTCGTTAAAACCGACAAAGTTGTTACTTCACAAAAGTGGGGCGATAAGATTCTAAATGGAACCTCGTCGTATTAAGATTGATAAACAAGCGATATCTGATTATGCGCAAGAAATGTCGGGATATGGGGCGGATGTAAAGTGATGTGGGCATGACACGGTGACGCCGTAATAATAGTTCGAACTCGTTAGAAAATAAAAACGTTGGAGGTTATGGTTCGCTAAGTGCGACCCCTACCATGTGAGACTACGCCTATTTAAAGATACATAAAGGCTGTAATATACAGCGTCTCACGGTCAGTTAATCTTGACTCTAACAATGCGCGTAAATTCTAACGTGATATAACCTGCTTAAAGAATGGTTACATGCGTTGAATTGAACTTTATGCAACAGTTATATAAAAATGCTTCTTTACATTCGAGGGCCCCACGAAGTAAGGGTTTGAAAAATAATTATGAGCTGTCGCAGGTACAATTATTTCTCTACGATAGCATAATAGTATTCATTGACAGCCTCGTTCGTCAACCATTAATTTTTTAGGTGACACAATGTGTTTTTACTTGCCTCGTTTTCAAACTCAAAACCAATAAAATTTGACAACAAGATACAAAAACAGTTGTATAAATGTAAAAGAAAATTGTTGGGGTTATTATTTGCATCGTTTTGAAATTCAAAACCAACAAAATTTGAAAACAAGATACAAAAGCAGTTGTATCAATCTAAAAAAATGCAATTTCATAAAGATAATTATGGTATTCAACTCACTCACAAAATAACTCTAACAAGTATTTTTGGAAATCGCTGTCAGAGGTTGAAGTCTTTGAACTAATTTGAATATCAAAGTGCTTTAAATATTATTTGTGCGTCTACGATATAGCATCTTCTAATTTTGAGATATTTTTTATATTTTCAATGTACAAACAAAGCAGAATAACAAATAAATCGCTTAATTTTATAATTAAAACTCAAAATAAAATCAAAACTTCGAAATGGATTCATCAAGACGAAATGTACACAAAGGAAATTGCAACATTTTGCGGCATATCTAAAGGCGAACAAAAGCAGAAGAAAATTAAACTTGTTAGCACGCTAATCTTAGAGCAGGTAACTTTTTAATTCGCTTAGAGGAATTGTCATATTTCCCTTTGAGTGTCCTCTAATAAAGAAAGTGGACGGGTGGGTCAGTCTAGAATTTTTATTAGCACTTTATATTCAAGACAGAGATGGCAACTTCTGCAGTTTTGAGGAGCAAAATTTGTTTACACAAGACACGGCGTGGACTGTCCTCTAGGGGCAGTCTGTTTATTACGGGTAACTCAATAACAATGAAAATCTTTTGAAGCTAGCTCCGAATTGTGACTTAAACAAAAGCAAAACGCGTTTACGACTCCCTTCGCCGAGAGTCTTCTGAGGTAATTAACAAATCTTAGATTTATTACGAGTTGAATTAGCTTTCAACGTTTCATATCATAATCTGAAAGCGTTTTATTGTACCGGGAACGCGAACGGATTCTCTTGCGATGGCAGCAATTAATAAAAGTTACAAATCTTTGCGGAAATTTCGAAGAAATATTTCGGAATTTGGTTAAGGATGTACCTATCTGAGTATTCTGAGTGAATGACTTATCAAGAGGTTTTGTTCTCAGTCTTCAATTATCAAGCTTTTTTTGTCTTTATTTCTCATTATATTCTTGTTTTATTTCAAAATATTAAAAAGCTGTGCTTTTAAAAATAAAAGCTAAATAGTATTTTAAAATTTGTTTCATCATCATTAGAAATGAACCCTACATCGAAACTTTTAAATGAGGATGTCGCAATGCAATACATAGTTTGTTTTCGGAAGCAGAGTTCCGTATTTCACACGTAAGGACGTCAAAAAAAAATGGCGGCCATTGTCCAACCGCTGTTGTACACTGCCAGTAATTGTGCCAGTGACAAACTGTGTTATCCCGAAACTCTCGAGCCGGTGGCCATAAAAGTCACATGTTCGCCTCGGCTTTATTACCGCCATAACAATTTAAGGAAGCCGAAAGGGTGGCGCGGAATTTCGACGAAAACTTTTGTTTGTCTCCCAGTCTAGTGAATTGTTTTATTTAAACTATGTTTACAACAATAACTTCATGGCACTTGCTTTATCGCGGCTCCATTGAAAATATGGGTCGCTTTTTGTTTGAGCAATTTGTCAGGCAACCTGTCGGTTACCAAGGTTTTCACTTTCGTAACTATAATGTATAGTGTATTAGGGGTAATTTGTGACTAACAAACTTTTTACTTTCGTTTACAACTAACAAATATTTGGTAAGTTTCACTTTTATTGAAGTAGTAGCCTATTTTTCGTAGAAGTTTACGATGATTCATCCTTTTGTGTAAAGCCTTATGGTTCGTTCGCTGCAATGCAAAATATGCCTTTACACAATCAAGTACCCAGGTTTCAGAAGTTGCAAGAGCATCGCATTTCGTTTCGTGACTGACTTTTGCCCTGAATATTTAACTTGGTAAGCCTCTAGGCGCCATCTTTACTGAGTGGCGTGCATGTATGGAATTGCAAACACGAAATATGACTAAAACCTCTAGCATTGTATTCGGTAAACGTATTTTTATTCTGTTATAGTATGCTGCAATAAAATATTTAAAAAAGTAGTTCTATGCATATTAAACATTTCCATCCTAACTAATTTGGAAGCTCAGGAAGTGAAAAACTATTAGAATAATTAAAAATATTTCGTGATGCGTTTAACAACTTAAGTCTAATTAGCAGATATCAAAGACACTGGCCGACTCCCATAAATAAAATGTATGGTAGTTTGTCTACAACAACTGTAGGTAGATTAGCTTCTCGGAACAAGTTTAAATAGGCCTTCACTTCAACAATCATGACAATGCTGATTGCTATTTAATCTTTTTCAATTTAAAATTAATTACTACTGTGTTTTCACAATCTAGACATAACTGCATTGAAATATTTATACAAATTTGCATTCTAGTGAGATCTAGAGAATTAAATCGGTTCAACCTGACCTGTGGTGATCAATCTAACTCTTTAGCTCGATCGTTCTGACGCTGCCTAGCTAGGACCCGATGACTATCGAAGTGGCTTTATAAGATATGCGGCGGTACTAGGTGGCTAAACAACTGAAGTCCATATCGCGGAGTGGGTATGCTCACCGGCGGTTCAGCTGAAACGATGTTCGCGGGCCACACACGACCAGCATTCTGTAGCTGAGCGTAGCTGAGATTTAGTCATCCGGGTCCATAATAGTGTGTCTAGGCGTGTATCAACTGAGGCTCTTAATCTGTGATTTGAAGTCCGCGATGTTGCGTTGAATCTGTGTAAACTTTAAGTTCGGGCTACAACAAATGCGTGTGAAGCACAGCATACCGCATGCACGTCACGCGCACGTGCACGGAATGCAAGCGGTGTGTCATATAATATGACATTTACATACGCTACAACGCGCACGCCACGCACACGTGCTGCATACGCATCTGGTATGGCGCAGCCTTTAAACTAATAGTTGTGAGCAATGATAGCAATGATAGACGATCGACTGGTATAAGAAAGCATTGTTGAAGCGGCTACTTTAAAATAATCAGCGATGATAACTTCAAGTATAATCTCAATTAGCCATAAATAAAGTATTACAAGAAATTCAGCCCGCTTCGCGCGTTACTAACAAGCACGTTCCCTTCTCTTCAGAAATCTACAGCTGATCTAAGATCTTATAGTCAATACAGCACACATAAATGATGCCATTATCTCTGATTCAACCAGAAATTCCATGAACTGTTTTAAACAGAACACCTTTTTAAAACCCGCTTGACCAGTCGGAGCTTTCAAATACTTAAAAATGCACTACATTTAATAAAAGCTAATGAAGGGTCCATTTCAAAACATTTACTCACCGCCGGCCCGGATCTTAATTTACAAATTACGGTCATATCAGAGTCGGCTATACCTCATTTATCCGAGTGGCTTGTTAGCCTGCGTTTAATTCTGGCCCAATAAAGTTTAAATAATCCCTCGTAAAATATCTTTATACACTGTTATTTTGAATGTGAAAATTATTATCTCGCAACTCGGCAAAGCTAGCTCCCTTAACAATGCTGGAGTATTTCCACCCAAATTATATGGTCGGTGTTGCCTTGGCGGTCTCGAATGCGTACGGTATCTATTTATAAAAAAAATAACTTGATACAGTCCGTGCTCACCCTTGTAAATTAAGGCCGCTGAGCGTAAAGTGGAGGCCAATTAAGGAATTTATAGTCAAAATGTGCTGTAAAACAATAAATCCAATGGCTTTCGACAACATGCCTTATTAATTACGACTTACGGCTTTTTAGGGCAGGGGGACAAAGGGCAAGCCGTTTCTTAGTGAATAGCCTTATAGAAGTTATATATCAGTTTTAGTTCTAAACTTGTTTTGACCCTCTAAATTTACATTGTTGCTTTGTTAAGTTCGATGGCACTTGAATAATTAACTAAGATTTATACATACAAGTCATATTTGTACAATTAATAACTTAATGAATTGAAACTTGAATGTAATCTAAGGCGCTGATAAGTTTTAAAATAATAGGGGGAATACGCAATGAAACGGACGCGTTTTGGAACGGACACTATTTGATCTCTTAAAAAATCTAAACGAACATATTCATTTTCGTTGGTCATTGGCTACACTCATGACCATATTATGGTGCATTATCTATGGTCATCAAAGTTGCCAACGAACAAAAACAAAGAATAATTATCTTCGTTCCATAACGCGTCCTTTTCATTGCATTCCCCCTACATTGTCTTTGGTAAAATAATAAAACCATTTATTTCGGACTATTAAAATTCCATTTAGTGTTACGTACGAAATCACATAAATGACTATGTCAGTACTTATTAAGCTTAGGGTATTGGGTTGGGAGTTCCAGAGCTTTACTGTGACTAGGGCACAATGACAGTCTTCCTGACACATCGACCAAAACGCACTCCTTTCAAATAGAAATGCAATTGTAATTAAATTACATTCTTAATGTAATTGATTACATCGGTATTTAGTTATTCTAGTAAGTACGGATCGGGTTACCGTACGTAAATCAGTGTAGGTAAATAACACATGTACTGTACAGTCACCTTCTTAACTCGGCCCAATATAGGATCCCCGTCTGTACCTAAATTTGGCCTACAATAAATTATACCGCTACTATTTCAACTGTATTCCGTTCAGATAACTATCTCGTTTAATTCACGCACAATCGGGACTCGACCACACTGTCCTGATTGTTAAACGAAAGTGGCGGTGTACTGTTTACAACGGGGAAAATACATAAATCTCTCTAATTTATATCCGAAAACATAATAAGAGAATAGTTATTCACGCAGTATACGCTAGTATGTCCGGCCTTGGTATGGCCAGTAATTTATAGCACAGACTTCTAGCGTATATAAAACTAAATAAAGCTCATGAAATAGCTATAAATTGACTTACAAAGAAAGGCGATACTGTCCCGGTTAAAGGGGCTTTTAGTGAAACGTCACTGTATGCAAGAGTTATAGGTGTTTATGACCACGCTCTGACAATATTTATACCCTGTAGTTACACAAAAAGTATACACGTGCATTTGCGTGATAATTCCGCAAATTTAAAATGTAACCCTCTTATTCATAAACGTTTGCTAACTTAACAAGCCGCTAATAATTGTTTGTCCCTTTCAGTCTTAACAATGTGAGTATAAGAGCAAAAGGGATAAACGATTATTAGCGGCTTGTTAAGTTAGCAAACGTTTATGAATATGGGGGTAAAACAATACGAGTATAATATTATTATCGTCGGTTGACAAGCAAAACTCACCAAGTAGCAAATACCTACTTGAAATAAAGCTCGTATCTAGCTTCTGGTTCAATACTGTCATACGAGGTTGCTAAGAGTTTTTATAGTGACTTTTGGTTGTCAACCGACGACATACGCCTGCAATAAATGAAGTCACTAAAATATTTTATTTCACTTGAATACTCAGTAGGTTTATGCGAAATTTCATCATACGTGAAATCTAAATAACCTGGGTTCGAAACACGTAACTTTTTCTTTCAAAAACCACTCGTAATTACGTTCGTCCTTTTAAAATTTGCATGTACCCCTAACAAGGTGTAAAGTAAGTTGGAAACCAAAAATAACCCCATTAAACCCAAAATTGGTGCAAGTAACGATGGATGTCAAATTACAACGACCGAAGATTATACAAAACTCCGCACCTAATAAGGCTTCTCGAAACACATAATCGGCTGTGTTTATCGTAAGGACTGATTTTAAAATTTAATAATTAACACCAAAAATCACACCTTTAAGGTTCAATTTAAGAGTCCTTTTCGTTGCAGGGTCTCCGTCGCCGGAATGACTAAGAGCTAACAAGGTATCATTATAAGGATGTCGACCTCGCTTTATCGATGTTTATAGTGTTTTATTACACGGTAATGTCGATTTTGAAGATTAAGCTTTTTGCCATTTGTTACTATTGCGGCTAAATAGCAATTTGCAGATTTGAATTGTACAGCCGTAGTTCGTTTTGATAAGGTAGTTTTTTCCGAACTCCGCAATCTGTTTTGGCAATTGATTTTGGTTTTTACTAGCTTTTACAACTGACACTAAGCAATTATTAGCATGAAAATATTTTAAGAACTATTGATAGCAATATGAATTGTACAGGTTTCGCTTTATTATAAAAGGATATCAAAGTAGGGGACTGACCTAATTAATTATCATTCAACTAACGAAACCAAATGCTGAATATACTTGTACACCATAAATATATCTACATCTATGGTAAAAAATAGTTAAAATAAAAAAAAAAAATATTTATCGTCATCGTCGTTTCAGCCATTTATATTATTACCCACAGTATTACCTACAGCTGAGCATAGGCGTCTCTTCTAGTCCGCCACTCATCCTGGTCCCAATCTATCCCAGAAGTACCTATCCCGCAATCGTGACAGGAAGAAAACCCGTCAAGACGCATGGCCAGCCTGGTGAGTTAACGAATAAAAACCGTCATCGAAAATCATTTTAACACGATATTTGAATTTAAACTTTCGTATGACGTAATAACTATAAATATAATTAAACGGTTACGTTAAACTCACGTGCATTTAGTCACTGCGCGCGACATGATTCGGAGAGCCTAAGTCTCCGTTATCTAGCACTGAGCCCGCGTTTACGGCTTGCAACTCGGGTGTGGGGACGGACCCGAATTGTTACGTGGGATTCCCAGGGCTAATGGGGCCACGGTCTGCCCCAAGTCGCTTTAGGCGAGATCACGGGTACGCCTGGACACACTTCCGTGAAGACTCGATAATGGACCTAGGCTCTCCAAAACTGATTAAATACACGTGAGTTGACCGTTTAATTATATTTATAACACGATATAATTGTATCGATAGATGATCTCTCCGCACTAAATTATTATCGATATCGAGCTTGACCCCGCTGTTTGGGCAGGTGGCGAAACACACAGACAAAAGGCTCGTATCATTATTCTGTCTCGTTACCGGTGCCCGCGCATCAAACGAGGCGCGATACGATTCGAAAGGTGTAATTACGTTGTGTACTAATATACCCTTGGCGGGCTCATGGTTTTGTTGTGGTATGGTTCGTCGACTGCAGCTATGCTATTCTCTTATTCACACATTCGACGCTGCGTTCGTCAACGAGCTCGACGTCGAGACAGCCTTGTCTAAAATCCTAGCTGTTTTATTTGACATTAGGAATCGAGGCTTTGAGCGAGGTTGTGGGCGAGTTCGCCGCTGTTTTTCGTTAGAGAATACGAAGTTCGTACATTAAACGTCAAACTCTCGATGCAGTGTAGTTCCAGCTTACGCCGCATTCGTCGCCGAGCACTAGTGTCGTTTACAGTACATTAGTGATTACCATTTTTAGGCTCTGACAGCAAGGCGGTTTTCTTAGTGAATAACACTGCAAGAATACTGTAGATTATGTACTTAGATTCAGTTGTGAAATATAACTATGAAAACGGATTACATACCGTGTATTTATTTTTTGTCAGCCTAGTTGGTAGTGACCCTGTCTACGAATCTGGAGATTCCGGATTCGAATCCCAGCGAGGGCAATGTTTGTGTATTTATTTATATATCACAAATATTTATTTATAGGTCATGTCTGTCTATTTATTTAAGTATCTATAATGTCTATTATATATCTATTATATATGTATATCGTCGCCTGGTGCCCACATCACAAGCCTTAATTGAGCTTACCGTGAGACTAGGTCGATTTGTGTACAAATGTCCAAAAATATTTATTTATTTATTACATCTCGACGTATTGAACTCTTTACTGTAGGTATTCGTAGTCAAGAAGGATATTTTCTTCTTTTGTCAGCCTTTTTGGGACGAATCCGAACCCGGAACCTCCAGCTTCGTAAGCAGGGTCACTATAAACTAGGCTGCGGTAGTTGACCTGTCTACGAAACTTCGACAGTGTTTTTTTTATAATAAAAAGATAAAGATTGCTTAAATACACAAACAATAAAATACCGTAGGATAAATTTACGCCATAAGAACGATTATGCTTATTACCACCCATTTAAGTATACACTTTGGCGTAGATACGCCTGTCAATGATTAATACTGATTACTAAAACATCAAATGACCTAGAAACCTCAGCATTCATTCGATGAACTCATCAAAGAAAAACTAAAAGATTATCACATTAGCGGGCTTGATAATTACCACGTACACTAAACTAGAAATGAGATTTAAAATAGCCTCTATATCTTAGGTAATAAGATGCAATAGTGTTGGGTGTACGTTGATGGGCGTTCACATATACATCATGTTGTTTAAGACGTTACTCGGAATTAGTGAACAGGGCAAGTTCAAGTTAATAGTCTTGAACTGTTAATTTGGTAGATCTGTTATCCGTAATAGATGATCGTGAGACCTAGTAACAGCCTGGTTGTTTCTATTCGCCGTTCAAACTGGTAATTGGTTCAACATATTTGGAGAATTGGAGATAAACTAGCGCCAAACTAAGTGAAACTGGTCTATATTTCTTGCCGAGGTAGTGATTTTCTCGAACATGCAATGAAATCACCAAATTCTCGGAGATATCGGGTAGGTAACATACATATAAAAAACATGTCTAATTAAGAAACTCCTCCTTTTTTGTGTTTTTTGAAATTTTTTTATTTGCTGAATGTCTTGATGCCTGTAATATGTGTGTTAGAAATAAATAAAAGGAGTCTTAGCCGGCCTATGCCTACAAGATGTGTATGAAATTCCATTAACGACCGCGCGTTCTAGCCGCCCCTGAAACATCCTACTTGTAGCCTGTACCTAGGTAAGAGAACGTAGTATTTGATAAAAAAAAAGGATATTATAATGTGCTTACTAAGGTTCGAGAAACGGACCACACATAATAACCACCAAGATTGCAAGCAGAATCAATAAAAACCCGCCAATCAGAATTTTAAATATTTTTTGACAAAATATGTTATACACCATTTTATAATATAAGATTTATCGTGTTAAGCATACGTATCTAACTTATTATATATGTATAATGGCTTCTTCATAAGTTATTAATGAAATTATCCTGAAGTCATTTAATCGGTTAGTGAACACAAACTTATACAAAAAAAAAAAATTGTGCAAACAATGTGACCTGTGCCCCGACCCATTTTCACAGACAGAAATAATTAATTGGAGTGAAACGAAATGAAAGCTGTACTTAATAATTTACAAATTACTGATAAAATGATCAAACCCATTGAACAGATTCACGTTGTAACTGTAAAATTTAATTATTAATACGGTACAGTTCACAATGAAACCTGTACCTAAGTAACTATTATTGCCATTGGACCATTATTATGTTATGTACAAAACAAAATATGTAATACCAATGACTCTTTTCTTACAAAGATTTATACTTCTTCCACGTATGTCATCATCATCCTATTTAAGGGCTGGGCCCTTGTCGGTGGAGTAATTGCCATCTCTTTCTGTCGTCCGTCAATTCCTTTACCTCCTTGTACGACCTGACCTGTGCCTTTTTGACTTGTGTGACTGATGATTAAAAATCAATCACGTTTTTATTTTTAAAAATCCTTTTTGATAATAGCCAGCATCTTCATCATTAGAGAACGTAAAAAGAAACAGACTTAGGTCAAAAGTAATCCGATTACTCCTTGCGATTACTTTTGTATAATACAAATGTAATTTACAGAAGTAATCAGATTATGTACTTTTTGCCCAAGTCCGTAAAGTAATACCTAATTAAGAAACTAAGATCACATAGGTATACTATAGCCCTTAACTATGGAGACGATCCGAGAGAATCATCAATGTAATGTAATGGAAATAAAGAATGTTCTTTTCAGGGTTTATTTATTCTACGTTATTGACAGGTGGTACGAGTGGATAAATAAAATAAATCTTATACGCATCCCGTAAAAATTAGACCCAGCCTACATAACCTCAAGAAGTAAAAAAGTACATGTTCTGCACTTGTTTCTACTTATTTTCTTGCCCACTGTACACTTGCGCAGAGACAGTATAGCTGGTTATCATAAATCGTAAAAATGGGCGTGGCTCTTTATCCCAGTGCGGCCAAGTTAATGTTGGCCAGATAAGTCACAGATACTGTTAATAAACTAAGTAAGAGCTCACGCGTAATAACTTAAGTTAAAGGTTAAATACATTAACGGTGAAAATAAAATGAGTAGGTATAGTTTCCAATGATCACATTTTTTATACTATGTAGGTACATCACGTGAATATAATACAGATGTAGTGAGAAATGACTTGCCTTCGGAAACGTTCGTCAACGTCATGCTGTTTCAGTCTATCTCACTGAGACTGACAGTAATAGCTGTCATGCTACTTCAGTCAGACTCGGTGACACAGCCTGAAACAGCATGTGTTTACGAACGTTTCCGAAGGCAAGTAATTTCTCACTACACCTGTACTCTCCTCTATAGTCGGTACTACGACTTACGCTATACGCTGTTCTTACCCATGTTAATTTCTTTTTTTTATAGAAACACATCTTCACATCATCAGTCCACTGTTAAACAACGGGCTCTCCTTACCCTATGCGGAAGCATTAGGAGGTAAATATCCATAATCGCTACGCTGGGCAAGCGGGTTGGCGATCGCAGTAGTGTGTCCACTATGATGATGATACTGCTGCCCATCATCAATGTGATACTTTAATTCAAACTCTTCAATCCCTTAGTCGATTCTTACGACACCCATGGGAAGAGTTGGGGTGGTGATAAATGTATTTACTTAGTTATTTACTTACTGCCGTCACCACACGGCTGATACACAGATTATAGAAGTTGACATGTAAGAGAAATATTATCTTGTTTCATTTCTAACTCAATCATAGCCAGCAATAAGGAACACCTACCTGGACGAGCAACCCAGAGATTATACTAGGTAGTCTCATGTCATTCACCCTTCATTATTTCATTGGACTGAGTAAGTACATAACAGGTATGTACCTACTACCTCATCACTCATATAGTAAGAATAAAAGTGGTACCACGGAATTTATTTTATGGTTTGTACCATATTGATAAACGTAAAACAGTAAATACAAAACATTGAAAATAGAGCGCAGCAACTCTCAGTCACTCTTACTAGTTGCTAAATAGTTTTCTATTCCAGATAAATTTGGATACATATTATTTGGTTCATGAACCAGTATTGTTAATTAGAAATACAGAAAAATATATGCGTTTAATTGGCCAACAAAGCACTCATAACGACTCCTACGTGCAGTGCTATAAAAAGAGTAATTTCTCATTATAAGTAATACATAGACAATAATAATACCATAGTGTAGGCGTACCATAAACTGGAACGAATATAACTATCAAAATGATTAGCAGAAAACTAGGCTGCCAATTTATAATTCATAGCCAGATCGTTTTTAATTGCAAAAAAAAACTTAATGGCATAAGCAATAACAACGTGTCAATCATGATTTTAAATCACGATTCATTTTGGTCTGATTGCTTTGGATGGTAGACGTAAGTCATGGTGATTAATCCTGTAAAATTTAAAGTAATAATAATAATTTCATGCTGCCAATTCTGAAAGAATAATTATATACACAATTATTAAATTTTTGAGTGAAAATCCTGGTTATGTTTAGGAATTACATAAAATATGAAACAATATTATAATTAGTCGCCTACTTAAAATTATTGTACGGAATTTTGACCAGTTCTGTTCAATATGTATAAACAAACTATTGTTTAAGAATTTATTGATTCCACCTACTTTTATTTGAGCAATGGTCAATCATTTTTTCACTAAATCAAGTAATTTCAAAGTAATTTGACCAATTTGCACCTAATTTCTCTTTTAAATTTGTGCTGCATACAAATGATAAACAAATCAGCATATCGTGATTGCCTCGGCCATAAGCTAGTTAGCAATTTAAAAAAACTCCGCGCTCCGTTCAAGGAGGGCAATTTGAAATGCAAAATCACATGAAAAATCTTGGAACGTAAACGTTTGCGAGTGCGAGAGCCACTTTTAAAAACTACGTCCAAGTGCGGTGTCCAAGTTTTGCAGACATGGTTACATGTTCATAATGTGGATAAGACTATGATTATTACTATGATCGATATTTTTCTTTTGGACTCACATGTTTATACTCATCAAGTTAATGCATTTTTGTAACAAATAGTGTTGCAATTCAAATATGGTTAAGTATACTGAAATCGGATAAACTAGTTTTCTCATATTTTAATATTACTGTCAAGCGTTTGATTTGAAATTAAATGTTTTTTTTTCACAATATGGAAATTCAGTACAAGCCTAATAAATAAATGGCTTAGGTACCTATACGTAAATTACGAGCATTGTACACACATAATAATATTTTTTTACAACAGGAATTATAGAGGGTTAAGAACAATAAGTAACTTAAAAAAAACTTGTAGTTCTTTCTAACTTTTATTCTTCATGTTTTCATTCTTCATTTTTTATCAAATCTACTATGTTTATTTGGAACTGATGGGGACCTTTCAAGAAGTTATGATTGTCTATTGATTGAAGTTATGATTATTCATGATACATTTTCTACCACTCATTGTCATTGTTAAAATTTTTGAGAGAGAGTTATGGCGTTCAAGAAGTGTATTAAAAACTCGCATCTAACGTGCCCACCGTTATCAATTTCTTTTACTTTGAACATCAATCCACATTAACATCCACGTAGAACACAAACGCATAAATAACACGTAACTATCGCGGACGGTCGTTGCACGTCGTATCTCCTGCACGTGAAACTCATAACATTCATAAAATGATTACGTGAGAAGAAGCAACTGAGTCTAGGTCTCGGGATATACGCGGGGTTTTCCAATAATGATACACTGTGTCTGTTTTCAACTGGATAAGGGAATGTTTGCGACACTGTGTCGGTTAGAGTGTTAGAGATATGTTGTTGAGATCTTGAGAGCTTATTCTTTAAAATTCTAATGCTAAAGTTTGATGGTTTGAAAGAGTTTAAGTGCATAATTATACACAAATAAATAAAGTGAACTTAAATGTCGAGCAATAATCCAGAGTTTATATTAATGTAATGTTATTCGTAACAAGGAATTCGGTAAAGTAGGTAAATTTAATTTAATTTAAATTAGAAAAAAAGTGTTATTAAACCTTGCGATAAAATTCATTCAGATTCACTATGGAATCAGGCCAATCAGTCATTATTTGACTTTGACAATTTCCTTACTGATATATATTATTTCCAATGTTGTGCCATGTGGTGACGGCAGTAAGAATACATTTGTCACCACCCCAACTCCTTCTGCGGGTGTCGTAAGGGATTGAAGTGTCACTGACCATTATTTGATAAAAAATTGATGATGGGCAGCAGCGTCATCATAGCGGACACATTACTGCGATCGCTAATCCGCTTGCCTAGCGTGGCGATTATGGGCATTTACCTCCTAATGCGTCTAAACGCATAGTTAAAAGGAGAGGCCTACGTCCATCAGTAGGCTGATGATGATAATATTTCCAATGGAAGTACTCCTTTCATAAACTTCACTGTTACTTTATTCCTCAAGGAATATATTTATCACAGCAACAACTTTACTCGACGCATTTTCTGTCCATGTACCGGAGTATCTACTCGAACATGTTGTCTTGTAAAGCAACACTGTATAAACATCACTTTATGGGGATATTACGAAAATCGCACTGGGACTCTAACATCTTTATTCACACACCGGCCCCACTATAAAAATGGCCCTTATATCGACCTTATCAATTTTATACGTTGGCGACATTGTTTTTCTACGACGTATTGGGATACTTTATCTGTTCCATATCAATAACAATAAAATAAACCCAGGTTTTATCTGAAAGTAAGCGTTCGATATCTGTCGAGAAGATGGCGCATAATGATAGTATCATAAATCATTATTGTAAGCTGTATTAAAGTAATAATGATGTCATTACTCGTTATCTGAGACGATTGAAATATTTTTAAGACCGACCGCTTTATACATTGTGTTTTATGTCGATACTTTGAGATCAACTTTAGTGTGGGGTGGCCAAGTGGTTTAGGCATCAGCCGTTAAAGCATGAGGACGTGGGTTCAAACTTGGTATTTTTTCTATTGTATATCATTTAATATTTCAATTTAAACACTTTCAAGCTTATTTAGTCGTTTATTCAAAAAAAGTACACCTATTTTTTTTCTTTAAATTACACACAAATTTTAGTTCGACTTATTTTATAGACTTTTAATTTTTAAATTTTGTCTCTTTATATTTCTTTCACGTCTAGTGTTTATATCTTAAAAGTTATCAATTATCATAGAGATAACGTTTTTAGCGTTATTTGGCTAATTAATGCATCCTGTATACTATTACTTTACGGCCTTATCTTTATGTTTCCTCATTTTATGTAAATAAATACAAATTCGTGCGTGCAAGGGGCTATTTCAAAAAGTAATTTGTTATTTAATTCATTCAGCGGGAATGAGCATGTTTTGTCCATACATAAAACAGGCTCATGTAAATTTTATTATTTATTTTATCTACTTTTATTCCTTTAGTAAGAAGCGTTTTATACTTAGCTCTTCATAGTCATTCCGATAGTTGAAAAGAGTAAACAAAATAGTGTGGATAGGTACAATCATTCATAGACACTATAATATAAAATACTTCCCTCAAATCACTTCTCAGTGCGAGAGTGTCCATAACTGGCCATATTTGGTAAAAGAGTCTGTACAACCTACTCGTATACCTGACTATACGATAATAATGAGTGTTATTATTACATTTCATTTCATTTCATAAATTATTACGACATTTGAAATTATATAAAAATTATAATATTTTTGACGTCGACTGTACCAGCTGAACCTGTATGTAAAATAATAAGTTTTTATAACGTACTTATGTCTGAACTTTTGGAAACCCTACAAAATATCGAACAATTAAACTGAAAACACAAGGCAAACGTAAATAACTTTGCAATAAAATAAAAATTTAAGAGATTGTATACAGTTGAGTCAACTCGCACAAATTTATTCAATCTTCAGCAAAAATATTTTTTAAAGCCTTTCAAAATTTTAAATGTTCAACCCACGTTCAATACTCGGCTAAGACCTTTGTTCTCAAGCTCATTTAGCGGCGCGCCGTCGACTCTATTAAGCAAAAAATTAAACAAATAAAAAAGCAAATAAAAGGCCGAGACTGGCGTCGCAGTCATTCGGGCGCGAATAAAAGTGTTTAATTAAACGTTGTTATTGATGGGGTCTCGGTAGATGGCGTTTAATCAACAGAATGTAGGTACAGTCAAGTGCAGGGATACAGGTGCATCAAAATTATTCAAAAATATATTCCATGGACATTTATTCTTATTATACATACGATAATCGTATCTTTTATAGTAATGAGCGAATATTTCATCTTAATGAAAATTTCGACATCGAAAATTTATACATAGCAGCTCCAAGGGTTTTAGAACCACGATATGCTATGAAATGTCCTAAGCCTAATTATCAAGCACCAAGCCAGTGAAAACGCGAAATAGACTAAACCAGCCAGCATGTCCTTGCTGAATGCGTCACGCAGTGGCTAGATTTGTCGTGTTTGGCAGGGATAGGCTGGAAGAGAAGGAACTCAGGGAGGTCGACCTCAGAGACGTCTTGCGGTTCTACAAGAAAATTGGAAGGCCAGAGGGAAGTATTGGGGGAACGCTACAGCTAAGGAAAATGGGGTGAATGAGCACATTGGATGCTCGACAGTCCGTTCAAGTCCGCACTCCAGCGTCCCTCCGTAACATAACATAAGTGTCTGCAAAATCCAGATTGATTGTACAATATCTGTACACACATCGGAACTGGCGTTGGGCTTTATTTTTAATTCGCCTTAATTGTCGGAGTTACGAGCTCGACCGGAGCTCGTATTTAATTTTGCGCCTTTATTGGGCTAGGACAAAGTCGATCGTAACTGGTGACGGAACGTGATGTTCCAAAACGGGAATATTTGAATATACAGCGTTTGTTGAGTGAATCAACTTTTCTTGTCCGTTATTGCCATGGTTCTGGTCTCTTGAGTCATGCGCTCGTTTTAGCTGGCTTAGTTTAATATATCTATTATATACGTAGTTTGGTACCCACATCACACACATAATTGAGCTCACCGTGGGACTAGGTCGATTTGTATAAGATGTCTCAAGAGATATATGTATATATACTTTAAGTATATTCTACATTATATTATATAACGCTAAAAGGCAACTTAAAAAACGACCCGAAAAAACTTATAAATACGACCTGACGAACAAACCTTTAAAAACTCCGGAATTCGAAATGTAATTTTTGAAGAAACAATTTTGTGTAACAAATAATTTTAATAACAAATATTTAACATTATTTTTAATCATGAAATAAAACTATGAAAACGGATAAACTCGCGTAGTAGTCCATAGTTTTATTTCATGAGTAATCCTCACAGTAACCGAAGAAAATATTATTATTTTTAACCATTAACATCACTAGCAAACATCGTCAATGAAATGTTTAATTTAGTAGCACCCACGATGTCCCGCTTCCTTGATACAATAGTTTCACAAGAATGTAATTGAAATGTCAGCCTTAATTTGTATCCAAGTTCGTTTCAGGACTTCACGTTTACGCCACAGTATACCGTTTATAAACAGCACATCAGTGCAAATTTTCACAAAACAATGACAGAATTACCAATAGTAGAGAAGATTGACTTCTTAATTAAAGTTAACTTTAGGCATGAAAAAATCTAGAGCTATCCATCTTCAATAATAATATTAATAATATTTTAGCCTATATAATGTCCCACTGCTGGGCATAGGCCTCCTCTCATATATAAGAGGGATTGGGCTATAGTCCCCACGCTGGCCCTAAGCGGGTTGGGAACTTCCATCTGCAAGCAAAACTCAAACTTATAACCGCGCATGAACGGTGAGTCTGCCTGCGACCACGGGTGTAACGTTATGCCCGAAACGTCAGGATATAATTAAACGTAAGTTTACGCGATTAAGACCCTTTGTCTTTAAAATATGAGTGATAATCGTGAAAGTTTAAATCACTATAACGGTGAATCGTCTTTGCGCGCCGTAATTTTATGAACAGACTGCCTGTCCAGCAGGAATTTGGCCGAATACACCTAATCTTCGGAGAGACATCCCCCTGGTACACTTATGGCTTTGAAGTTAAACAAATAGTGGTATAATTTATCATGTCAATCATTAGTTTAAAGTCTCCCAAATCTTAAACAATTTAAAATGTATTTATTTATCATCATCATCATCCTTCACTTGACAAACACATGTCAGAAAATGTCATTTTATTTATTAGGCGTTCTTACTTTAGTATGTAAATAATATACGATGCCTTACTTCAGACTGGTAACTAGCAAATAATTATGTGTATGTAGTCCACTTTACTGATAATACCTTCTAAATAGTACGACCAATTCAACCTTTAACGTATACCTAGGAACATGAGCAGTTTCAATATTTAACTCTATTGACGGATTTTAAAGTTAAAATGTATAAATACATTATTTTGTACAATATGCAGTGAAAGGTAAATAAATTGAACAAAAACCTATCTTTGGTACCAACCAAAATTCACTAAGTACCTAACAAGTACCCACTTGAAATAAATCTCGTATCTCCGTTTTGATTCCATAACGATGTACGAGGTTGTTAGGAGTAGTGACAGTTTTTATAGTTAGTTTGGGTTATCAACTGAGAATAGACCTTTTTTTAAGTCAACCAGCGTCTTGGTCGCTCAAAGGCTCAAATTTTCTAGGAAGATGAAAATAGTGCTTACTATGTGAAACAGGTTGCTTGGTACGGACTTGGTACTTTAGCGGAGCTAGTTTGAGCTAACTCGAATTTAACGGAAATAAATCTTAGAATAACACTAAAAACTTTAAACAGTTTCGTACTGCTCTAATCGGGTAATGTGAAACCGCCATGTTACACGAAGTGTTAGCAAGAATGCGTTTTCATTAATTTCAAATTTTCTTACACGATTACGTCATTTATTCAACGAGCGTTGCAGAAACTATAATGCTTTTTTAAATTGTTATGAATGGAAGGATAAAGTGCATTTTATGCGATTATTCCTTGTCAGTGATTTATTAACTTGGTTGGCAAAAAAGTGTATCGGAATGAGCATTTTGCTTAATAGCATCATATTTTATGGGCAACATTATGCCTTACAGCATTTCTAATTAGTTAAACTTAATTATAAACCGCCTTAGCATTTTTCAAAACCGATTCTTTATTAAATTTGCGCTTATTTCAAGTTCTTAATATCATAATTAGACTCTCTTAAAATAAATTGAAACGATAATAATTGTTTAAAAAAAGAAGCAAAATTCCTGTATAAATTTAAATTAAAATATAACTTATCATTAAAATTATTGCCTAAACCTAAGATCTGGGTCTTGTCTTGGTTCTCCAAAAGTCCCCATCACGCTCGTGGCATTACCTCGCTGTATGACGATGGAGGTGTATACATTATACATTATACACGATGTATGAATCGGAAAATTAATAAATAACTGAAGGGTGACCTTCCACTGTGTCTCAAGCGCAAACTCATTGACATGTGTATCTTGCCCGTCCTAACCTACGGCGCACAAACCTGGTCATTAACTGAAGCTCTCAAGTCAAAACTTAAGGTTTGCCAAAGGGCGATGGAGCGCAGCATACTTGGTGTTCGTAGAACTGATCGAATCAGAAACACGGAACTGCGCTCCAGAACTGGAATTGTAGATGTAGGTGTCAAGACCGCTAAGCTTAAGTGGGACTGGGCCGGGCATGTTTGCCGTATGCACCCAGCAAGGTGGGCCAAAATGGTTTCAGACTGGGACCCACGGGAAACCTTCGATGGTGCTGGCCGGGGCATTGGCAGACCGAGAAGGAGATGGCGGGACGACCTGGACCTGGACTTTAATCCGAATTGGCGGGAGAAATGTGACGACCGGGCTGAATGGAGGAAAAGAGGGGAGGCCTTTGCCCAGCAGTGGGACACTAAACCAGGCTGATAAAAAAAAAAAAAAATTTGTTTTTGCATCGATGTTTTCAAACTAAAATAACTATGAATTAATATTAATTACCTACTACGATTTTTTTAACACGAGTTTTTTTAAGTGGTGGCGTTTTTAACACGAGCTTTTTAGTAGTGACGTATTGTAACTTTTTACGTATAACATTAAGCATTTTCAGAGTAAAATATCAATTTTAACATCTAACAGTTCGATTTTTAGGGCATTATCTTGAGGAGGCTTATGTCCAGCATGTATATAAACCCATAACATACCAAATAAGTTTGCATGTCATGTTTCCAACAGTCCCTACACCTTTCCCTCCCTATCAACCAAGTCGATCACAGCTTATCTACAAGCATACCTTACTATGAGCTGGCAGCGTGAGCCAACTGTATCGATTGCGTTATTTTCCTTCTATACCTCTCACTTGCAACAGTAGCTGTAACACAATTTGGCAAGAAACGTTTCACATCACATCATCAGCCTATGTTAGTCCACTGCTGGACGTAGGTCTCTCCTATTAACTATGCGTATAGACGCATTAGGAGGTAAATGCCCATAATCGCCACGCTGGGAAAGTGGATCGGCGATCGCAGTAATGTGTCCACTATGATGACGCTTCTGCCCATCATCAATCTTGCAGAATGGTCAGTGACACTTTAATCGCTTAGTCGACTCTTACGACACCCGCAGGAGGAGTTGAAGTGATGACAAATGTATTCTTATTGCCGTCACCACACGGCACAGAAATGTTTACGTTAGCGTTAATACGAAAATTGGTGATTACACTCGATCCACTAGCCGTACGATGAGATGGAAAGTAAAGGATACCTTAGGTTTTACTCGATACGTAATGCTATCGAACTTGCACTGACATATTGGAGCGAGCGCGATGGCCACTTTTACGTATCGTAAAGAATGTAAAGGTGTAAAATGAATGCTGATTTTATCCCCACTCTACGAAATTCGTTTTGTGTAACAATGAGCATTCGCTCGTATGGTGTAAACCCACCTTTATGATACTTACCGATTGTACTTGCAAAGTCATGGTACGCCTACTAAGCTACCGCCGCGTAATAACCGTGGATTTACTTCTATCTGTCTCGCTTGCACCAATACGTGAGTACGAGCGGGATGGATAGAAAGTAAGTCCGCGTTAATAACGCCGCGGCAGCTCATGGTAAGCACACAGATCTTACTCGTACTCCCGTTCAGATGTTCTAGTGTAGAAAACAGCAGTCTTATTCACTAAGGAAACCCCCTTGCTGTCAGCGCTGTGTCAACGCTGCGGCAGCGTCGAGCCTAAAAATGGTATTCACTGATGTACTTTAAACGACACTAGTGCTGGGCGACGAATGCGTCGAGAGTTTGACAAAACAGCGACGAACTCGCCCACAACCTCGCTCACAGCCTCGATTCCTAATGTCAAATAAAACAGCTAGGATTATAGACAAGGCTGTCTCGACGTCAAGCTCGTTGACGATCGCAGCGTTGAATGTGTGAATAAGAGAATAGCATAGCAGTATTTTCTATGAAACTCCATAGCAAAAAGCTACCTTAAGTTCTGGGCAAAAGGCGTTTTTTTTGCTATGGAGTTTAATCAGACGGCAGCATTGGAGTGAGTAGGAAGGAGTAATATCGTAGTAGACGCAGTTAGCTCTATCACCACTATCCCGTGGTAAGGGCGCAGGGGTCAAGTAACGTTACCTAAATTATTTACGCAGATATCCAACCTTTGGTTCAAATCCGTACTTATGGGCCCTATTCACGACCCAATTTGGAAACTGAGATTATCTGTCGAGGGTAAAGGTGATGCATGTCAGGTTCCATCAAAGTTCTGCTAATAACGAATTGCTATTACGACGAGTATATTCGTTTCCAAATAGAAAACTCATTTAGTAATGTATGAGGAGTTTTGAAGAGGGTTTAAACCAAAAAGCCACAAGGAAATGTAACTTTTTAGACACATTATCAAAATTTTGAGCACAATTCACCCTTTAAAATGTAATTTTTATGTTTGTAATAACTCAACAAAAAATAAATCTTGTAACATGTTATATGGTTTTAAAAGCCATAATTAAGTAAAAAAACTTACCATTTAAAAACAAAACGCCGACAAAATGAAACGGCTTACTTCTTGAATTGCGTCTTTAGCCACAATTACTTTTTTGTGCGATCTGAATGCGTGCAACCGTTTCTTTCTTTCGAATACACGTGAGAGAGACGCAAATTGTCGAAACGTTCAATTTCAATATTCGCAAAATCAGGCCAAGCATGTAATGCTCGTCTCCAAAGTAAAAAGTTGTAAGTGAGTTTTTCTCACATGCAGTAACTGCGTTTTTAATTAAGTAGGACTGCAGTAAAATATCCTGCGGCAAATGTAGAAACATTACCAGACTGCACCCGACATTAATTTCGTAATTAAGTCAACGATTAAATCGATTGTTTAATTCAATTGTGGGCGCTATACGGAATTCAAGTTGGGAACTGGATGAGGTGAAATCGATTACGTAACGTTGGCTACTTTTTGTAAGATGAACATTTAGTTTTTTTGTTAATAATAATTAAGTTACGTAGATAATATAGCAAGTAAGTTCATTTTGCAATTTGTTGTAACTCATCATAATTATCATCATCAGCCTATCGCAGTCCACTGCTGGACATAGGCCTCCCCAATTTCACGCCACCGTTTTCGATCTTCGGCTGCTCGCATCCAGCTCCTGCCAGCTATCCTGCGTTGCGTAAATCGTTGCTCCACCTTGCCTGAGGGCGTCCGACAGTACGCTTGCCGAGACGCGGTCTCCACTCAAGAACTCGTTGTACCTAATTAGTTGAAAATGTAAGTTACTTTAGTACTAATGGTACCTAAATGTAAATAATACGAATTGTTATTATTTCTCGTAGAAAATGAAAGTGACTGCACTTCATGTACTTCACTACACACTCGGTATTTCTAGAATAGTCGTTTTGTAACTTATTTACAAAAAAAGAATACAATAACGTACGCAAGTTGCATGGGGTACCGTTCCAAGCATATAAAAATATTATGATATTAGAAAGTGTTATTAACAGTGCTTTACTCAACAGATAATGATACTTAAAGACAACATGCAAATGTCGGTATAATTCACGATCAAGTATTAGTTGCGATAAACACAAACTCCGAAATGCAGTTAAATATCCGATTTTTTTTCGAATGTAAGCTCTATTACAGTCTAGATAAGAGCGTATGGTATAAGCTTGAGGAATGTTTTAAGTTGTTTTATATTGACGAAATGTAATGACCACGTATGCACTTGTTTTCGTGTAGAGTCGAATAATGGTCATAATAATAGAGCAAGTGTAGTAACCTATGGGTTTAGTACGAAAATGTTCAAGTAATTTCCATGAACTTTGACCTTCAAGGTGCAAACTTATATCTTTGTACATTCCACGATTTTCTGTGATTAAGGGTCAATCACCTTTTCTTTATCACCCAGTAATAAGGTTAGTAGAGCGTGCTGGATAATTACTTCTGGCAAATTTTGCAAGTTTATCCTTGGATGACGGAATAGAATAGAAACAAAAAAGAGTTGATCCATCCATAAAAAAATAGCAGAATTTAATAAATATACATGTAACAATAAGGCAATTTGTGTAAAAATGTGTGGTCAATTTTTTCATAAGAGGTTTTTGATGTTACGGAAAATTGATTTCTACTCAAACTACATAGTAACTCTGCGTATTGAAATAATCTGCAATGCGTATTTATACGTACAAAACGGTATTACATAATGTCTAACAATACAACCTTCGTGGATTTTATTGCAAAATGGAACGTATTTTAGTCACAATTTCAATGTACGAGTAGCTCCTAACTTTTGGTCCTAACTATGAAATTGTTCGTGTATCAAAATGAAAATGTTAACTACAAATGTAAATAATGCACAGTGTAATAATATTAGTGTTGACTGCTGTATCAACCCATTCACTATCGTATTCTGTTTAGATTTTTTTTTTGCGAAATAAAATGTTCATTTTCTTTGGAAGGTCACTGTGGCAATCTTTGGGGATGGCCTATGTGCAGTGGACGTCTTTCGGCTGCTATGATGATGATGGAAGGTTGGCCTATTTGGGTAATCATCATCCATACAAAAACAAAAAAAATATTTCGAGATAAAATTTTTACCTCCTATTTTTCAGAACACATACTAAATAAAATAATTAAAAAATTAAAAAACACGACTGCCGTTTTAAGCGAACTGAAAAGTAACAAATAATTCCTTTTTCAGATTAATTCTTGTGAGCGTATCTGCATAATTATATAGACGCTTGTCTTATTACTTACTATATTTTGTTTAGATTGCAGTCGGGGAACCTTTCATTTACGGAAAATATAAATATAATTATGGAGGTTCCCCGACTGCAATCTAAACAAAATATAGTAAGTAATAAGACAAGCGTCTATATAATTATGCAGATACGCTCACAAGAATTAATCTGAAAAAGGAATTATTTGTTACTTTTCAGTTCGCTTAAAACGGCAGTCGTGTTTTTTAATTTTTTAATTATTTTATTTATTTGAAACCTTTTAGTGAATTTGGAGATTCCTTAAAGTTGGAAAGAATTTCAAAAACCAACTTCGCAGAGGGCTGAAGCTTCGCTCTGGGGGCCCGAGGAGCTCCCATCCCGCTAATTTTGGGCGAAGCCGAAAGGCACGCCACGTGAGGAACTAATGTAAATCTATGTTGAGCTAGTCCAAAGGGCGAGTTTCAGGGTAGGAGGCCGAAAACTGAGCTCGCGGAGGCCCGGACCTTCACTTCGAGGGCCCAAGCATGTCGCTTGCAAATTTAAAGAGAGGTCGAAGGCCGAGCTGCGGGAAAATTGAAGTATCATGCTTCTTCAAATACCCCGGCATCTAAAAAACCGACATCCGCGTAGGCCCCAAAGCACGACGAGCGAGCCCACACTGTATAACCGTCCCTCTTAACTGATTTAATAATCGAACTGGAGGGCCCAAAGTGTAACGGTTCGATTTAACGCGCCGCACTGCGACGCGATTTCCAACTTTCCGACTGCAACCCGTAGGTCGCCTGGTGCGGTCATCCCGACTTATTATATTTATTTATATGTTATTAAACCTATGGTAGGGCTAGGGCAGTAGGGCTATTAGGGTTGTTTTAGGGCAGCTAGGGATAGTAGGAGTGTTAGGTTACAGCTTTCCCATAGGGCCATTCCTCTGATATGCGAATCATATCGTACGTAATTTTTTTGATATTGTATTCTTCGCAACGCTGGCCCAATACTTGTTGGGAACTTCTCATACATTCTTGAATTTTTACGCAGATATGTAAAAGTTCCCTCACGATGTTTTCCTTCACCGTAAAGCACTTTGTGTACAGTACTAGACAAAATGTTCTTTGCAGATGTATGCAAGTTCCCTCACGATGTTTTCCTTCACCGTAAAGCATGCAAGTTCGCACCACGATTTTGATACGAAATCGACTGTTTGGGCTATCATTTTTCCAGCATTTAAGTCGACACTTGTTTCCAACTAATTATAATTATGATTATGACTGATCTTTGAGCTATTTCTTATTAATTAACCGTTACTTTCGAAAAGTTCGGACAACTGAGGCAGCTGTGGAAGCTTTTGGTAGTCATGTCATTATCAAAATATAACAACTTCACTTGCCTATGAATTGTTATCGGATTCAATGTATAAAATTGTTAAGATTCTATGGGAAATTAATATTAAC
>JALPQI010011685.1:0-30333 GCA_025490895.1 Thaumatotibia leucotreta
AACTTTGATGTCTTTTCAGCCTGCCAGTTTTTGACAGTTATTCTATGGAACTAACACATCGCGATTCAGATTAGTTCCTAAACTGAATCGCATTAGTAGATCGTAGCAGGGACCGGAACCGTTATTTTCTCCATACAAAAATAACGGTTCTTTTTTGGTTCTTTTTCGATCTTCGGTACCTATATAAATTGTAAGTTAATGGAGTATTTTTTTTTCTTTATTAATAATATGATATTGTAAATTACATAAAATATTGGGCAGTACCTACATAAAGAGTACAAAACATTTTAAAATATTGGGCTATTTCAAGGTTTTTGTAAAATACCGGTTCCGGTCCCTATATCGTGGTAGCCTAGCCCCCGGGTCACCAAAAATATATCCAGAATTGACGTCGCAGTGTCCGGTAACATTTTATACAAAATAATCGACGACTATCAAAGCCAATCATCGAAGTGTAATGGATTAATAATGGTTTTATGGCTAAAAAAAAATCAACAAGTTTTAGGCAACAATTCATAAATTTTTTTTTATTTATTTATTTTCAAAACTACAATTTATGTACATAGATTAAATCTAACTAATCTACTTAACCTAACCTATATCTAAGAACCTATATATAAGCCCTTGTGGCATTGTACCGAGGATGCTGGCGGCATTTCCTCGCTGTATCGCAATACTGATGCGTTGTGCGAGGAAGTCGCCAGCTCTTCGGTCTTTAGTTACATCAACCAGACGTTTCGCGATCTCAGCAAACAATTTGCGTGCGCTGGGGCCCCAAGAACCTAAAGTTTCTACGCCAAACGGTACAAAATCGTACTCTTTGCCGAGGCCCTTATATTTATAACGTTTTAAAAATTCGGCATTTTCAGCCGCAGCGGCTGCCTTAAACATAGTTCGTTGAAGATGGGACGGTGCCAGGGTATCTACGCAAGTAGCATCCCATACCAACATACGTCCCAAGCTCCAAGAAACCAAAGACACACCATCAGGTCTCTTACCATCATCCCTAATAATACCAGTAGGCTCAAGAAGAGCAGGTACGTTGATCGTGGCAAGAGACCTGCGGATTATGTCGTTAAGCGTCGCATGTCTGGAAATACGGCCCGGCGCTTTTTTGACAACTTAGTCCGTGGTGTCCCAGTCGGTCCACGTCTGTGCCACAACAGCATAAGTGAGGGGTACATACCGCGGCCCCGAGTCTCAGGCCGGTTGCGAGCCTAAGAGAGGCCGGATCCAGGAAAGTACCAGTACTAGCCGAAGGATGGGCATGCAGCCAGTAACCAGCTTCCCGGGTTCCGACCGCCAAAAGTCTCGCACGATCCGGACCTGCAGAGCTGTTTAGAAGAGAATTGTATGTTAGATCACAATACACATTGTCCCAGCTCCTTTGCGATTTTAGGTTAATTCATAAATTATATTAAGTACAGATGTCGCTAGTGATTAGCTTCACAATACCATTGACTGAATTCGCTGTGATTCACGGAAGGTCGTCTGGTGTAATTGGAAGCACGTTGGACCGGCAATCCAGAGGAAGCGGGTTCGAATCCCGTGACAACCAGAGTCTTTCGCAGTTGATTTTTTCTATGGTAAGCGCATCTGTTAAGACATTGTGGGATTAATTCATAAATTATTATTTGCCAAAAATAATACAACTACTAGATCTAAGTTTTATTCACGTTAAGTTAAAACTTATTTAATTATATACAAAACTCTGTAACTCATTAATGAAAGATCTAGTCAAGGTAAAACAGATAATCTAGTTGAAAATTTCAGTGTAATTTTTTTATTTAAACTAATTAAGAATATCTGTGGTCAGAGAAAAATAATCGTAAAAAAATCTACCCAGAACCCAATAAGTAGGTAGGTATTTTATGAATATTCAGAAGGAAATACAGACGAAAACGGCTGAAGAAGCACCAAACGTTCAATAAGCGCAAATACGATATTCTAGTGATGTGCCAAACCTGGAAATATTGCCTAAATATACATTGCTAACCTTACCGCTTAACTATCTGGTGCTACAGACGAAAACGGCTGACGAAACACCAAACGTTCAATAAGCGCAAATACGATATTCTAGTGATGTGCAAAACCCGGAAATATTGCCTAAAGATACATTGCTTACCTTATCGCTTAACTATCTGGTGGCTTGAGGCATAATCTGGAAGACGAGTAACAGAGATAGTAATATGACGTCAGTTGTCAGATACCTACAGGGTGATTACGGGGTTGTGATTCCACGTGTCAAGATGATCTTTCTGAAAAAGATTTCTCATAAATTGGAAATTTGTCTAATTGACATAGAGTTTAAAAATTGATTGAGGCTTATGTCCTTTGATTAGAGAGTGAAATAAAGTAGCGGTGACACATTTCAGGATATTATCAGTAGGTACAGTATTCTGATCAGAAAAAAAATCCGATTCTTCATTAAGAATAAGATAAGGAATATGTTTAAAATGGGTCACTATTTTGTTTATTCTACTCTGTATTACGCCTTATAAATATTAATTAATTAATTAGTCAATCATTTGTCAGATTATTGCCGGCAATATTAATATCAATTATTTAAGAAAAAATATGGCCAAAGTCACCTCACTAGCCTACTTCGATGAAATTCTTTGGGTATTGTATTTTTTCGCGAATTGAACACGCAGGGCTGGCTCGTTACATTTGAATATTTGATACGTTGCCTTTGTGCTCGCGCGACAACCCTAGTTTACATGGAATAAGAAAATTGGGAAACCTTGGAACTGAATTCAATATTGAATGTTAACGGCGGGTTTCGAATTAGGAAATTATTCAGTATTTGAACTTTTTTAGTCTGTGTAAATAAGTTGGTAGAGGATGGGAAACAATGTCGTGTACGCAGATGCGTTAGTATTTTTTTTTATGTTGGCACAACAAAGTTGCTAACTCCACCTGATCGTAAGTGAAAAGTGGAGCTCAAATCGCGGCGGCATCGAACAGGAGACAAGCAGTAACCTGTCAGTTGCCACCGCCTTGCTGGCCCGCTAGATGCTTCTTCACGCTTCGTTTAAAGGGTCCCAACTTATAGGTATGCGGAAACACATGTGCCGGTAAAGAATTCCACTTTTTAATAATCTGGCATATGAAGGAATTGACATATGACCAGCAAATCTAGCCATATGTATAGAAGTATATGATAAGCGTCATCATCGTCATCATCAGCCTATGATAGTCCGCTGCTGGACGTAGGCCTCTCCCATTAACTATGCGTATAGACGCATTAGGAGGTAAATGCCCATAATCGCCACGCTGGGGAAGCGGATTGGCGATCGCAGTAATGGTAATTTGGCCGTGAGGTGACGGCAGTAAGAATACATTTGTCACCGCCCCAACTCCTGCGGGTGTCGTAAGAGTCGACAAAGGGATTGAAGTGTCACTGACCATTATTTGACAAAAGATTGAAGATGGGCAGCAGCGTCATCATAGTGGACCCATTACGATAAGCGATAAGTAATAAATTTATGAGGATGACATATTCGTACGAAAAGTCACGTGACCATTTCCATACATTATTATGGTCACGTGATTTATCGCTTATTGTAATAAATAAATAAATATCTAAGGACATCTTACACAAGTCGACCTAGTAAGCTCAACTAAGGCTTGTGATGTGACCAAGCGATGATATAAATAATAGATAGATACTTAAATACATAGACAACCATGACCAAGGAACAAATATTTGTGATAAATAAATACACAAATAATGCTCTCGCCGGGATTCGAACCCGGAACCTCCAGCTTCGTAGGCAGTGTCACTACCAACTAGGCTACGGAGGCTGACAAATACTGGAGGCTGTAATACGATTGCAGAATAGCATCTTGCCTAGGCACTTGCTGTTTTTGTAATTTTTGATGGCTTCTATTTTTCATACCAAAAATAATATCGAAAAAAGCAAAACATAATAAAATGGGCGAGGCAAAACGGAAGAACAGCGCTGGCCTAGCCAGCTACATGCTGAGTTGTGACCCTTTTGTGGCAAGCTGTTGTTGTGTACTTATTTGTAAATGTGTATTGTATATGTCCATCGTGCTTGTCATAAATAAATGTTATTTCATTCATTTCATGTTATTTCAAAAGTTGACTTTATTGTAAAATAAATTGAAATATTAATATCCTGGGAGGAAACAGGGGATTACCTTTGTATGGAAATAGTACATTGTGCATCAAGGGAGGTAAGTACGGAATTACTAACGAGTTACTAAATGTCAGAAATTTCGAATTTAACTACGCATTCTTATAATTATCTGGAAGTAATAATAACTAGAGCATGACATCATGTAAATGAAATAGTACATTGTGCATCAAATCAAGGGAGTACTACATAAGTTGGGAAATACTAACGAGAGTGTTAGAAGCCCGACGCCGTTAGGCGGAGGGCTTTTATGACTCGAGTTAGTATTCCGCTTACCGACCGTATACTAACTAGAGTCATTGAATGCCCTCCGCCTACGGCGTGGAACTTCTAACACTATCATTAGTAATTCCGTACTTACCTCCCTTGATGCACAATGTACTATAAATGACGTACTGACATTTCTATTACTCCCTAGGGAATTTCACTTTTCTATTACTGCCGCGCTGTAAGCAACATATGGCGCGCTTAGTCAGCAAGTGTGATGAAAAAGTTAATTCCCATTCCCTCTTAATCCGCAAGTGCAGACAAAAGAGGGTTTCTAGGTAACAGAGATATTACATAAGTAAACAAACTTCTTGGTAATTAAACAAGTCTTAGAGTAGCTGAATTTAATCTCAAGTTGTCGGGCAAGTTTCGGTTTCGGCATCCGAGTCGTGATTAACTTGGATCCGTATTCCCGTCGGGTGCCCAGGGTATCGACGATTGTCGCAACCAGGATGCTTAAGTAGCCAAGTTGCCAGTCGCTAACGTAGTAGCATGTAGTAATAGTTTTCCCTCTGTCAGTCTTGCAGACAGATGCCATATATACCATAGATCAAGCAAACGTATCTACTTAGCGTGTCAAATGAACTCAGTAAAATCTACTGAGTTGTCCGTGCTTAATCGCATCTTGCAGCTTTCGGGCGTCAAATTTTGTAAGTTGAAGTGAACAAAAACATTAATAATGCCTCCTTAAGTAATATTAATTGCAACAACACAAAAAAATATGAATACTCAAGGGCCTGAGACATATTTAAAATCACAGGCAAGTAACAACTTCAGTACAAAATCTGACACGCTCGGCCGGGCCGCCATACAAATGAATGAACTTGTTTCTTCTATCCAAATCTAATTCTGTGTAGCTGCCTTTCGTTTACGAATGACGATTAAGCGTTAGCGATTGGCAACTTGGCTAAGCATGCAGGCCTGCTACCATGAACTTTGTAATTCGTAAATTTCGAGTATTTGTCTCTGTCACACTAAGGAAGGCATCAATAGTTAAGGCTTGTTCACGAAATAAGGTAGATACTGCCGTATATATTTTTTTTTTCAATAAAATTATACCCTGTACATAGTGTACATGTATGTTATTAAAAAGAAGGGCTCTTTGCCTTTCTTCTCGGACGGTCTGAACCATATGCATGGTCTTTTATTAAAACTACTGCATTTTAGTAGTGTTTCTTCTTAATTTATCATTTTGGATCATTTATAGGTCGTTTCCAATGGGTCTTAGCTATATTGCAATATTCATATTATACTAAACTGTGAATCTCGTGTCTAAAATTTTTTCTATCGATTTCAAGTCGAACATTGTTGAAATCGTCTCGGAAGATCGCACTATTTTGGAGTCTATATTAATTTGCATAATTTATTACGCATACTTCAAATTGGCATACCGTTGTTAAGCATACTATTTAAGTGGCATAAGCATAATTTCGCATAAACGATTACGCATAATGTATTTACGTATAACGTAAACTATCATAACGATGATTTGGAATATTTAGAATGAGCATAATACTAATTGGTATACTTAATGAAAGGTATAAAATATAATAGATAAAATAATAATGACCGATCATAGATTGCGTAGCGAAACCGATACTATATACCTAATATTTTTGCCAAGTTACTGTCGGTTAGTACGTATTAATAATATTATTGTATACTATACACCGTGGTCTCTAATAACCCGAAAGATTTTAACAGTGTGTTCCTGACCACATTTAGAAACTATAATGTCGTAGGTATAAACTTTTCTGGCCATCGCCTAGTTTCAGAGTTATTACCAATTTAAAAAAAAAAACATATTTTCTAATTGTAACTCGGTACAAAAGGTCTTTTTAACGGCGTTGGTGCCATTATACAAATAATTTATTGGCAAATATAACAAGCATGACAGGACAAGACAAATGGAAAATAAAAAAAAATATGGAGAATAGTCTCACTAACCTCATTAATAGATGTCAAAAAGTGAGAGAACCTACTTTTTGTAAGAAAAAAATTACCACTCATTGTAAATGCTAGTTTTGTGAATAACTTTTACTTTTTATGTTAAAATGCATTCAAAAATGTAATAAAAATAGAATCAATTTTTTTTTGTTTTTTGCCATAATTACAAAAGTTATTAAATATTTTTTGTTTGTGTTTACTTCAAAAATGCGTGGTTAAACTCTTTCGGGTTTTTAGAGACCACGGTGTATATTGCTTCCAATTTAAAACTAGTTTAGACTTTCGATCGTAGAAATTATGGTATAGGTAAATAGGTTCCATTATTGCATCATTAAAATATACGCCCGTATTAAATAGGTACGCACTCTGTACGTGCGCCTCATGCGCCTACCAAGATGTGATTTCTTTACTAATAAAATTGATTATTAAATACCTAATGTTTTATTTAATTGATTGTATCTGACGTGTTCATTAGAATGTGTAGGAGATATCGACGAAAGCTAGGCTTCAACTTCGCTTCGTCGCTCCTGCACATTGATCTTTTGAACTTAACCTTACTGTCTTGGTTTTACCCTGATCTGCCTCATTCGCTTGATTTCTAAGTTTATGCTAATCCATATTAGGATGAATAAAGTTATATTTAATAATGTTATGCATATTTCAATTATGCGTAATCAGTAATATGCGTATTAAGCATTATGGAATTTTATTATTTTGCCTATTCAATATTATGCTTAATTATTTATGCCAAATCCGTTATGCGAATTCATATTAGGACTATTAATATTAGGCATATTAAAGGGGACCCACTATTTTGGGCCCGAACTTTTGCATTAAGCATTATGTGAAGCTATTTTGATTTTGACGAGTTTTAAGCCAATGCTTTGGGATTTTGGATTGTTAAACATAATACAGAAGAATCAACTTACGGTCCCATGGCTGTTTGAACTACATGGAATTATCGTGTAATAATGGAGACTGATTTTACAATGGCTACTTTACTTCGTGAACAAGCCTTAGACAGAACTAACTTCACACACATTGAAGATCTGGGGACGAATATTAAACAAACGCCCCTCTTTACTAATTAGTATTTCTCCAAATTAAGGGAAAATTTATTATTTAGTATAGTACTTATTTTATAAGTAACATGTAGATATGTTCTATTTATTTATAAGCGACAAAAATATACAAAATTAAAACTATAATATTATCAAACTACACTATAAATAAATATATACTAAACTAAATCTAAAAACGGCCCCCACGGCATGGTACCAAAGATGCTGGCAGCATTACCCCGCTGGATTGCGAGGCGGTTCACTATTGGGATGCATACTAACAAATGTAATAATATAGTTACGCATAATGTCTTCTAGCCGAAATATTGACAAGGCGAATAGTATTTATGCATATTTTCTCACGCATAATATTTAAAAGCATACACATTAAAGGCATACCCGTCATAATAACTAAATTCACACAGCATAAATACAAAATTGCATAATAATTATTACGCATCATTTCACGATGCATACAAATAGTTAATCCTAAAATTAGACTACGAAACTGGCATGATTGACATGCTATTACAAAAACTACAGGCGTAATACAGGATACGGAGAATGGCGGTAGATTCACATTTAGTTTTATGAATAAAAGTGACGGTGAGTATTTTATTTTTATTTTATTTTATTTTAGTAATAAAACAATATAAGCAATTTAGGAAAATCGATTGCTTCAACATGGCAAATCAAGTGTGTATAATCTGTATAATTATATGGGAATAATTTGAGGTCGACGGGGGTCTGCGAGGCAGACCCCCTTTTCTGCGTAGTTTAGGCGCTTCGCGCCTGGACAACACACTAACCTAACCTAACATAATTTATCTATACTTTGAAATTAGATATTAACGCATTTCAATATTTTAGATTCAAGAGACCCGCAACAAAATAAAAGAACATTCTAAAATTTATGTAAAATACTGAATATGTAAAATTCATGTTAATCGATTTAAAATTCATGTTAAACAAAGAAAAAGTATTTTATTCAAATAGGGAACTAAAATTATGGTTTCCGATATATTATGACTAGTAACCATTAGTCCAAACAGTAATATGCGTAATATACATTAGGCAAATGTAAATTAGTTCAATTTAAATTATTACAAAACTATAATATGCGAACAAACTAGTATGCCGAAATAATTACTATGCGACAGTACATTTATGCTAATACAAATTATGCGAAGAAAATTATGCCAAAATAGAATAGCCTGAAAAAGATTATGCGACCAGAAGGTATACCTCGCGGGGTTGATCTGTTGAGCGAGGTAGCTGCCAGCTCTTGGGTCACCTGTGCTATCTTTGAGTCTCTTTGAAAGTTGTTTAAAGAGACTCAAATTTTTCAAATCAATTTGGATTTACGGCATTGCGATCTACCATCGAGGCATAACAGGCGATCAGAATCCTGATTGAAAAACTCAGAATGAGCAAGAAATATCTATTCAATGAGCTAGTAGACTATGATATATTTTAAGATTTTGTTTCATCATTACAGTAATCGGCAAGCGGTTGGATCAGCGCTGGCACAATACCCGGATATGAAAGCACTTTACTTTTTTATTGTGTGTAAGGTTTGTTTACTTATTTTTTTTCTCTTGCAATGAACGGCATATTATACTTCCGTTTACTGAACTTTTAGAACGAAAGTGATTTCAAACAAATTGCCAGTAAAAAAATCTCTGGATCAAACTATACATACGTACTTCAGTAAAATAATCTTGTATTCGTTTCCTTTTTTAAAATGACTATCAGTCTAAGTGATCCTTAAAATCGTTCGCGTACAGAAGCCCTAAAAAGGGTTTAATACACTTATCCCGCGTTCTTGGGAAGTTGGAGAGACAAAAACAAAGAGGGGCTTAGTAGGGTTGTTTTAAACTAAAGATGTGTAGTGTAGGCGTCGTGCATTGTTAGACTGTAGTGTTGTGTATTTTAGTACTGTAAATATACAGGTTGTAAGTGTTATAACGGAACGACGATCCTTCGCGCTACCATTACGATGAACTTTCATTATAGGACCAACATCGAAAACGTACACGGAAAATTAACTTTTCCATACTTTTGATCCCTAACAAATCATTTATTTACTTTGTATGAGAGGTTAATTTTTTTTAAAGATGTTTCGATGTTGGTCCTATACTGAAAGTTCATCGTAATGGTTGGTAGACTCGATCGATAGCGGGAAGGATCGTCGTTCTGTTTCACCCTGTATTGTCATCATAAGCTTTTTATAGCAGCTTTAGCTATGTGAACTAGACTCTTTTTTTCTTGATCAATATCAAAAATGTCAGACGATTCGAAAATGCTTATTAATAAGTTAACTTGAATAAAGAATACTTTGACTTTTGACTTGACTTTGACTTTGAAACGTCTACTCATCTACTGTGAGTCATCTTTAAAGGGTCATATGCTCATTGATCGAAAAATGTTGCTTGCGAAGTTATGACGGATGATCTTATATCGTGACATGCATCACATCTAATCCGAGCGATAACACACTTCACAGTGTTCAAGATGTTTGCGCCAAGAAATGCATACAATTTCACGGCAGAATGCACAATTGCACATCAACCAACGTGATACCAGACGGCATTGTTGTACGCTGCTCTCGACTGATAAACTATAATATTCCAAATATTTTACTTGAGTATAAAATCATGGAATGGAGAGGATTAGTTGGACAGAGAGAGTGACGAATGAGGAGGTGTTAGACTAGGTTAAGGAGAAGAGGCAATTGATGGACATAATAAAGAACAGAAGAGGAAGGATGTTGGGCCATCTGATACGACATGATAACCTCATAAAATGCATAGTGGAGGGGAAGATTGAAGGAAGGCGTGGAAGAGGAAGACCAAGGAGAAATTACACTGAACAAATCAAGGAGAACGTGAAAGTCACGTCGTATCAAAACCTGAAAGAGATGGCCTAGGATCGAGGAAAGTGGAGAGCGAGCTTTGAGCTACACCGACAAGAGCAAAGCTCTTAAATAGGAGAGAGAGAGAGAGATAAAATCATACTGCTCACAAAACTATTAGCATGCATTTTGCTTGTATCAAAAATGTGTAAAAAGTAAATAAGAAAATTGTGGGTTCGATTCGATCTCGGACGTTGGCGATCTTCGTCGTTTTTCCTTTGGTATATGACATCCAATATTTTACAAAATGGGTAACTTTCTTAGTGGTACGACTAATTTCCAATACTTAAGTAAATTTACATGAAATTTGTAAAAACACATATTTAGCGAACGGCGTCAATGAAATCAAAACTAATATAGTTTCCAATATAAATATTAATAAATCTTGGGACATCTTACCCGTAAGCATAGCCCCACGGTAAGCTCAATTAAGGCTTGTGATGTGGGTACCGAGCGACGATATAATGTAATAGATAGATAGACACTAATACACAGCAACGACCAAGGAACAAATATGTGTGGTAAATAAGTACACAAATAATGCCCTCGTCGAGACTTTAACCCAGAGATTTGCTTCGTAGGCAGTGTCACTACGAACTATTCTACAGGGGCTGACAAAATTGTGATAAATTGTAAAATGTGATACCATTAAAACAAAAGTATGCAGTACGAGTAGTAACATTTGCACGCTTGCCTCGTGCCGAAATGCGGTTTTGCGGGCAATAAAGTAGGAATATCAACGAGCAACCATTTTACTTAATTGTGTCGCCAACATTACAGTTTTATGCTTTTAAATTGCACGTACTTCCAACTTTAATACGGTTACCTATTATATCATTTCCTTTAACACTGTGAGCGCGGGGAACTCCCAAGGGGAGTTCTCTGTGGGAGGTCTATTTTCGCTACAAAGCGGAAAAATCACGGGATCGGCTACGAGCGTAGCGCGTAGCACTCGTCCGCAATGGAAGTGTTAAAACCGAATCTGGTCGCCACGTGACAGGCATTGCCTAGTGTGGGGCTGCGGGTTATTTGTGTATTAGTTTAAGGCTTTAAATTTCAAATCAATTATTCGTATTTATTAAAATGATGTACCGGAAGGCGTAGCGTGGGTAGGCCCCCCACAAGGTGGACTGATGACCTGGTGAAAGTCGCAGGAGTCCGCTGATGCGGGTGGCGCAGGACCGGTCATTGTGGCAATCTTTGGGGAGGCCTATGTTCAGCAGTGGACGTCTTTCGGCTGATATGATGATGATGATTATCATCAAATTATATAGGTACAGGGTGTCATCGGAGACTTGATCAATTTCCTTTTTTTTACTCCACTAACAACTAGCAACTGAATGCTCCGGGTTTCGATAAAAACGGACACCTTTTTATCTTTTTTTCTTCTTCAAATCATTTGTTTTTGGTTTCAGGATGTTAAAGCAGCTTATCAAGATTTTATAATAAGTAAATTGTATTCCTTCTTTGAATAGAGATTGTGTTTAACAATCTGAGCATACACTTTTTTTATTGAGTTTGTTTCACCCAAAATCGAACTCTGGACTGTCCATTCGTAAAAAGATCACTATCAACTAGATTGCGAAATATAAGTTTTTAAGCTAACATGGTCATTTACATTATTAGTATGACGTAAAACGGGGTATTTACCATGTAATTTGTAATTATTGAGTACCAGAGTAACTCAGCTACCCCGTGAAGATGCATTAGCAACAGTGCCGAAATATCAGGTGCTCAATAATTACAATTTACCTGGTAAATATCCCGTTTTAAGTCGTATTAATAGGTTACGGAAGCCGAAATTACAAGTTGATTTTTTTTAATTGCCGTGTGGTGACGGCAGTAAGAATACCTTTGTCACCACCCCAACTCCTCCTGCGGGTGTCGTAAGAGTCGACTAAGGGATTGAAGTGTCGCTGACCATTCTACAAGGTTGATGATGGGCAGCAGCGTCATCATAGTGGACACATTACGGCTATCGTCAATCCGCTTGCCCAGCGTGGCGATTATGGGCATTTACCTCCTAATGCGTCTATACGCATAGTTAATAGGAGAGGCCTACGTCCAGCAGTGGACTAACATAGGCTGATGATGATGAATACTTCTTTTTCTACTTAAAGAGCCTGGCTCTTGTCGGTGGAGGAAACGCCATTCCGTTCGTTGTTTTGCTAATGTTTTGTGCTCCTGGTACGACACTACATTAATTTTCTCCTTCACTTGGTCCAAAAATGCTCGCCTAGGTCTCCCTCGGCCCCTCTTCCCTCTTTAAAAATACGGAACACTAAAAATGTCGCCCGCAGACCACGAACCCTGTAAAGTGTTCGAAACGTCGGAATGAAGTTAAAATTAATTTTCATAGTTTTATTTCATGAGTAATCCTCGTGGTAACCGAAGAAAATATTACTAAAAATATCGTTTCCACAGATCCTCACAATAATAAAAACACTGGGTCCCTAGACGGCAGTCAGCGACCGATCAACGTTAATCAAAAAGTAACACTGTTTTTCGATCCCACGAATAGGATGTATAAGTGCTCAAAGAAACTGACCGATCGTGACACCTATTTCCATACGCATAGAGTTCACAAACGGTGTCGCGAACTATGTCGGTCATGGAGTGAATAGCTTTTTGCTTATAATTGGTGAACCTTATGTCATTGGATTAAGGGTGACGAATTGTCATTTAAAATTGTACGAATACATTGGATTTGATTGGTACTTTTGTTGAATCAGTAAAGGATTTCGATTGGTTTTGGTCTGAGCTTCGAGTTTCAATTTGATAAACCAATTTATAGACCAAATAGAGTTACGTAACCGCAAAAAGGTAAAAAGTGGAAAATTGCTCTTTCGTAAAACTTGGAATTTCCAATCGGATTGCGATGTGTTCCAAGTAAATTATGTGAAGCTTTCCAACTTATAAGATTACTTTTTGCGAATACTTACGTCGGGTTTTTTCAAAGTTTAATTTGGTTTAGAAAAACGATCAGGTTTTAGAGGATCGGTAATATTGTCAATGTCGTACAGAAGTGTTATTCACTAAGGAAACCGCCTTGCTATCAGCGCTGTGTCAGCGCTGCGGCAGCGTCGAGCCTAAAAATGGTATTCACTAATGTACTTTAAACGACACTAGCGCTCGGCGAAGAATGCGGCGTGAGCTGCAACTACACTGCGTCAAGAGTTACCTACAGTTCGACGACGAGCTGTTTTACGTTAGTGAATACCGTTTTTCGCAGCGCTGCGCTCGACGTCGAAGTGAAGGCTGTCTCGTCGTCGAGCTCGTTGATGAACGCAGCGTCGAATGTGTGAATAAGAGAATAGCATAGCAGAACTGAACTACAAGAGGGATAAGCTGAAAGCCCGACCGCCAGCGGCAATCAGCTATCACTATGTAATTGGTGTTCTCTCGTGCCCGTTGTGTACACGGGTCCTTATTAACAAGATCGGCTACGTCAGCCACACGAGAGCTCATGAGCGTCAACATAGGAGTTGAAGCAGTCGCTGTGGCCGAAAACGGTCAGGAGCATAATATATATATATATATATATACATATATAATTCCGTAGGTAGATAAAGCAAATCTTTGAATATGGTGATTATTTATTCCCCAAGTATGCAAACAAACAGAGAATAATGGTTACAACACAACAGAATACGTCACAATACGCATCGTTGTTAAAACTCATCTTGATTAAGATTTTTAATATGACATAATAGTAATAAATACAATTAAAGACCGAAGAGCAGGCGACTTCCTCGCACAACGCATCAGTAGTCAGTAGGTATTGCAATACAGCGAGGAAAGCCGCCAGCATCCTTGGTACAATGCCACAAGGGCCAATCTTATATACAGGTAGTTTAGAAAAAAAAAACAAATATATTGCGATATCTTACACAAATCGAACTAATCCCACGGTAAGTTTGTGACGTGGGACGATAAACAGCCATGAGCAAAGAATAAATATTTGTGAGAAATAAAAAAATGCATTCAGACCAAACGAGCATACGCTATTCTAACCCCTTACTCTACGAAATTCGATAGTTACACAAAACGTGATTCGTTGATTTTGTAGAGCGGGGGATAGAATAGCGAATGCTCGTTTGGTCTGAATGCACCTATACACTAATAATGTCCTCGCCGGGATTTGAACCCTGAACCTCCTGCTTTATCATCGTCACTACCAACTAGGCTACGGAGGCTGACGAATGGGTGAGAACGTGATAAAACACAAGTACTTATAAACAAAGTATTGAGAAAAAATCTGAGTAAGCCTGTAAATAAAATACCGTCTTGATATCTTACGTACGAAAATATTGCCGTTTCTCGGAAACACGTCTCTAGTGCAGAAAAACGTAGAAAAGCGGCTCTTCAGCCGGCAACAGGCGTCTTCATAAACGAGGCTAAGAGGGGCTTGAGTGTATACACCGCTTAACATAAAGGCTTGTCTCCAATAAAGAAATGTGAATGTCTATGAATTCGTGACACCGTTTGTAAATAGGAGACATATCTTTTTAGTTTTAAGCTGACATATATCGCTGACTATCGACGTGGTGACGGCAGTAAGAATACATTTGTCACCACCCCAACTCTTACCGCGGCTGTTGTAAGAGGGAATTCAAGTGTCACTGACCATTGCTTGATAGAAGATTCACGATGGGCAGCAGCGTCATCGTCACACATTACTGTGATTGCCAATCCTGGGCATTTACCTCCTAATGCGTCTATACGCATAGTTAAATGGAGAGGCCTACGTCCAACAGTGGATTGCGATAGGCTGAAGATGTAAATAAATAAAATAAATAAATATCTTGAGACATCTTTTTTTTTGTATGGAGAATTTTTTATCTATATTTATTTTCAAAACTACAATTTATGTAATAAATCTAACTAATCTACTTAACCTAACCTATATCTAAGATTGGCCCTTGTGGCATTGTACCGAGGATGCTGGCGGCATTTCCTCGCTGTATCGAAATACTGATGCGTTGTGCGAGAAAGTGGTCAGCTCTTCGGTCTTTAGTTACATCAACCAGACGTTTCGCGATCTCAGCAAACAATTTGCGTGCGCTGGGGCCCGAAGAACCTAAAGTTTCTACGCCAAACGGTACAAAATCGTACTCTTTGGGACATTTTACAGAAATCGACCTAATCCCAGGGTTTGCTCAAGTAAGGCTTGTGATGCGAGTACCAAGTGACGATATCTATAATAGATAGATACAACATGTAGTTACTTAAATACATAGACAGCGATGACCAAGGAACAAATATTTGTGATGAATAAATACACAAATAATGCCCTTGCATGGGACATCTAATCAAGCCATTGGGGAGAATTCGAACGGTTACCTTATAGTATATTTAAAAATAAACGATAAACACCCGTCACAAATCTTCAAAATAAAATATGTCCGCCATTTCCAACGTTTAGCGGCAAACACTCGACGCGTCACAGCTCCAATTATGATATCATATTTCCAAGCCAAGGCGCTTCCAGTAAATTGTTGTTTATCTAAGTAATATACCTCTGCTATAAAGGCGAAAATAACTCTATCTGTTCGTTACGCTTTTCTAATTTTTTTATGTGACGAAAGTAGACAACTGAGCTCTCAGCCCACCTGATGGAAAGCAGGAACTGAGGCCCATGGACATAGTGATCAAAAAATCGCCTATCCGCTGCCTACCCTGAGGACTCCGATGGATTGCCTCTATCTATGCCAATACCTAATTACACCGGCTATTTTACCCTCAAACCGAAACACAGCAGTGCAAACACTGCTATTTAGCGGCAGGTTAACGGGTAAGACGGTAGTAGCTATCCAGGCGGACCCTGCACGAGGTCCTACCTACTTAATTAAACTACGGAAAAGATTTGCAGTTAATTTTCCTACGTTGAGGACTTAGATAGATTGCCTCTATCTATGTCAGTACCTAATTACACCAGCTATTTTACCCTCAAACCGAAACACAGCAGTGCCAACACTGCTATTTAGCAGCAGGTTAACGGAAAAGGCGGTGGTATCGCGGACCTTGCACAAGGTCCTACCTACCTAATTAAACTACGGAAAAGATTTGCAGTTAATTTTGTGTCTCGAGAGTGTGTAGCCTAAAAAAATATTAGTGTTAGCTATGTAAATAGAGCTTGTGCGGAAATTGAATGCATCTGCCAGCAGAATGCGTCCATCTATCTCCCATGCCTTCACTTTCCGAAGAAACTCTCATTTTAACAAGGATTGGACATTTCATTAGTGGTATGAGAAAAACACAAGCTATATTAAATCTCTTCTTCTCAGTCGATTCCACATTACTGAGGGTCGTGACTACCATTCACGGTTTTTTCGTGTCTATTTCCCTCACTACGTTTCTATATTAAATAGTCAAGTGCAATATTTAATTTGTATCGAAAGAATCCTCTCATAAATATGTTACGACATTCTTATTACAAAGATTATTAGTGAACTGGGACATATTTTTGAACATTTTTATAAGTACACCTTATTTTGCACATAGCCTCAGATAATGTCATAATTCTCCCCCCTTTTTACGCAGATTATTATCCTCCACGTAAATAAATAAAGGATGAATATTCCATTCTTGGTTTAAACGAAGAAATACGAGGAGGGGCGTAATGTAGCCATGAAATTTAATGCCGGCGTCGGTTTAGTTTGCATGAAGCATGGTCGTCTTGAGAGCGAATAACAGTGTTGTCTTAGAAAGTGTTGCCATTTTTCACGTCTGTAGGACACTTGTAGATAATGACTTTTTGTGGTAAATGTTTTTATTTTTAAGTGTATCTAACGCAAAGCGTAGAAGAAAAAACAATCATGCTTAGTGTAAGGTTCTGTTGTTATTCGAAAATGGCTGGGTCGTTTACGTACAAAATAGTTTTATTTAAAAGTATTCTATAAACACACTATTCCTGTTTTGATTTTTTTGGACACACAGGTCAAAATCTAGAGGGAGAGGGGGCAAAATTTTATTGTGAATGTGTTAATTCGCAAAAAGAGTATTTATTTTTTTAAATTAGGTTTATGAAATTATGAATTTATTGAAAAATGCACTCTATTAGATTGCCATTATTACATTTAATAAAACAATACTGTATACTGTATTAAATATTCTCGAATTAAAATTTAGTCACTGAATAAAGATCATTCGTAATATTTTTCAGAAACCATCTACAATGGGTAACAGGAAAAGCAGGCAGACTAAAGGATAACGTCTGAATAGCATTCTTATCCCGGATAAACATGGCTTTACGATAGAGCATTGGTTTTAGCTATAGACTAGAGAATATCTACATCGTGTTTTATACTTAAACAAAGAGTGCATGAAACATATTAATAATATGGACAAGTGCATTACCTCAGACCTTGAATAGGCTTCCTGGATTCGTTTCAACTTGTAATAAAACTCATAAACAATTGCAAGGCTCTTTAAGAAAGTGCTTATTAAAAGACTGCATTAGAACAATATTATCCGCCTCTATTAAATATGTCAGAAAAGATGCAGAATAACATGCTATTCTGTAATTATTGTTGAAATGAACATTAAGTGCCTCACTAATGTAATTAAATAAATAAATAACCATTTAGTTAGATCTAACTCACCTAAAATGTAAATAATTATTAAAATAATTAGAGTTTTGTGTACCTAAAAAATTAGAAAAATGTACCTTTCTGTGAAATAATCAGTTTCAGTTCAGTTCAATTAATTAATTAATATGATTCATTGCACCAAAAAGAAAGAAAACAAAACATATAACAATTTAACATAAAGGTAGTAAACAGTTCTTATCGCTATAACCGATCTCTTCCATACAACCTTGGGTTAGCAGGAGATAAAAGAAACAGAAATAACAGGCAGAGCATGAGAAAGATAGTAAACTAAAAACAAAATAAATACACATACAATCAGGCAAAAAAATAAAGAATTTAAATACATAATATATTGTTTACGGAAATATATTAAATAAACATTATCCAGAATATATTATCATAAGTAAAATTTTAAGCAAAACCTAACCTTCAGGAATTAAAGTTACAATCAATCATACTGAAACAGAAACACGACAAGTGCTCAGGATATTAACCTTATGGGTTAGAAGTAAGAAACAAAAGCTTTCTTTAGGTAAAAAACTTAATTAAGCCACCAGGATGCTTAGCCAAGTTGCCAATCGCTAGCGCTTAAACGTCAATCGTAAGCGAAAGGCAGCTAACTGTCTTTGTCGCACTAATATGCAAGAGTGACAGAGAGGGAAAACTACGATACGCTACCAAGCGCTAGCGATTGGCAACTTGGCTAAGCATCCTGTTGTATGTAGTAGTGATCTATTCAAATAGACAATACAGTTTTAAATGTGAACAAAAACAAAACAAATGCCTATGTGGAGAGATTACAATCACATACAACACGAGGTTTTCTTAACTTTTTGACTTATACGTTTCCACTTCCACAAAATGAAATTAAAACCTATCTGTTGCTAAAATGCCGCCTTTTAAAACAAAATGCAAACAACACGGCCATCCGACCAAATAAACGACTACAATAGCCCTACCATGACTCTGCAAGTATCGGTAACGTTAGGTTTTACTCGATACGTAAAGCAGATGCCCTACCGCGAACCACGAACGAAGAGTTGCCTCTCCCTAGCACTCGTAAAAGTCGTACGTGAGTGTGACAGTGACACTTCGTTCGTGGTTCGCGGCAGGGATCCGAACCGGATTTTTAGAAAAACCTCGAAATAGCTCAATTGTTTAAAATGTTTTACACTCTTTATGTAAGTACTCAACATTTTATGTAGTTATAAACAAGGTATTTTTGAATTACTCCATTAATAAAAAATATATACACCGAAGAACGAAAAAGAACGAAATTGGAACCGTTCTTTTGTATGGAGAATCTCCATACAAAAGAACGGTTCCAATTCCGTTCTTTTTCATTCTCCATTGGAGAATAAACCGGTATCCTATCCCTGGTTCGCGGTAGGGCCTTAGGCCATCGCGCTTGCTTCAATTTTAATACATATATCAGTGCGAGCGCGATAGAACGCATTACATATCCAGTAAAACCGAACGTATCCTTTACTTTCCAACTCATGGTAAGGGTTCACAACAAAAACTGGGTGAAGGCTCCGACTAATCATTTTCGGGGTTATTTTTTATACTTGAGCTGTCATATGCAAAATTTTTTTACGCGAGCATTGCGTGATATACGAGAGATCAGATCTGCGTTTGATTGAATTTTACGATAAAGATTCTTTGGAAAATCATATATTTGACCTACGATGGGGGATGAATTGAATTGGTGCGCTTATTGGTAACTAACGCTTCGTCAGCCTACGAAGCTGGTGGTTCCGGGTTCGTTTCCCGGCGAAGGCATTATTTGTGTATCAGAAACATTTTGTGCCTTGATCATGGCTATCTATGTATTTAAGTGTCTATACTATATGTATATCTATCTATTATACACCTAGTATTTCGTCGCTTGGTGCCCTTATCACAAGCCTTAATTGAGCTTACCGTGGAACTAGGTCGATTTGTGTAAAATGTTAAGGTAGGTTTACACGAAACGAGCAAGCGAATGGTAATTCTATCCCTACTCTAAAAGGAATTCGTTTGTTACACAAAACGTAATTCCTCGAACTTCGTTGATTTCGTAGAGTGAGGGATAGAATAAGCATTCACTCGTTTGATGTAAATCCACCTTTACATGATATTTATTATTCTTATTCGTGGTCCTACACTATCAGCCTCATCTCAAAGCTCAAAGTCACTCAACGAGCTATGGAATGGGCTTTCTCTAAGTGATCGAATCAGAAATGAGGAGATTCGTAGACGAACAAAAGTCTCCGGATTAGCAAGCTGAAGTGGCAATGGGCAGGCCACATTGCACGCAGAGCAGATGGCCGATGGGGTCGAAAAGTGCTCGAGTGGAGACCAGGGTTTGGTAAACGCAGTGTAGGACGTCCACCCACGAGATAGACAGACGACCTTATGAATATCACCTGGAGACACTGGATACAGGTTGCTTCCAACTATTGTATGAGGAGGTCCAAAGGGGAGGCTTATGTTCAGCAGTAGACGTCTTATAGCTGAAATGATGACAATAATGATTTATTATTTATTTATATCTAACAGCGAACTGAAATAAACTGATCATAGTGATCATGTGATTCATGGTTTTTCATTCTGTAATTTGAATTGACTAGACATGTTCTTTCCGTGGACGTTCCAATGAACTGCCACCGGCTACTGAGATAGGAAGTAGCCAATAGGCAGTGGATGTTCCGTGGCCTTATCGCATGATTTCCATACATAAGTGATTACATAACGATTAATAGAGAACCCTTGTAATTGAATTACCGTCGAGGTTGAAGCGGAAGTGTGTATGGCTTCGCAGCCTTCGTACTATTTGTAGTGGGATTAGAGAATAATTGCTACAGGACAAGGTAAAGTGTGTTTACATTGTTTTGCTGGGTAGAACAGGGTGGAGATGGACCATTTTTCCCAATCATTATTTTCCAAAGTCCCCCCCCCCTCCATTTTCTCTTAATGTGATTTCCACTCGGAATCGAGAGCTCTTTCGATCCTGATAGGAGACAATTTTTATCCCAAGGTTTTTATTCCAATCCGTTAACATTTTTTCTTTTCTTTTATTAGGATCGAAAGAGCCCACGATTATAAGTAGAAATCAAATAAAAAATACCTGTTATAAAAAAGTGGGGGGAGGGACTGAGGATGTCATGATGTCTCTGTTACACCTGTAAGTACACATCAACAGTCTATCTCAGTCCACTGTTGGACGTAGGCCTCTCCTATTAATTAACTATGCGTATAGACGCATAAGGAGATAAATGCCCATAATCACCACGCTGGGCAAGCGGATTGGCGATCGCCGTAATGTGTACACTATGATGATTGATGACGCTGCAGCCCATCATCAATCAAATTTAATAAAAAAATGGCCAGTGAGACTTCAATCCCTTAGTCGACTCTTACGACACCCGCGGGAAGTGTTGAGGTGGTGACAAATGTATTATTGCTGCCGTCACCACACATCTCCGTCACTTGTAAGTAGGCAGAGAACAAGATAATTTTGCGCCTATAGTAGCAAACAAAGATCTCCCAAGACAATTGCTGGCCAGCGATCCCTTTCTTGCTCATTTAACATTTCTAACTAGTACAGTCAGCATCAAGAATCTGTATAAATATGTATAAACCAATATGTTAACTCCTAACTTAGCAAGGCTCTAAGTATTGTTTGTCCTTTTTGGCCTTATCAATATGTCTGAAAGGGACAAACAATATTTAGCGGCTTTGCTAAGTTACGAGGCGTTTATGAATAAGGGGGCAAGAAGATATCTACGTCTTATTTACCCCAATGACGAAAAATATCGAATAATCTTACGCAAATTAATCTAGTTAATTGATCCGGTACTTAACACTTTGAGCGCGGGGAGCTCTCGAGGGGAGTTCTCTGTGGGAGGTCCATTTTCGGTACAAAGCGGAAAAATTACCGGGCCGGCTACGAGCGTAGCGCGTAGCACTTGTCCGCAATGAAAGTGTTAATAGAATTTATCATTTCATAATTTCTTTTTATTTTGTCAATTTACTCAGAATCACAAGCTCTTATGGTCCCAAAAGGAAAAAAATGTCCCAAAAATTTCTATATATTTTCGGATTTCGTCCTTTGTTACGGCGATATAATTGTCTCATAATAGGGCAGGAATAGAAAAAAACATAACGTCAAACTTACACGCAAATAGTGGGAATCAATCCCACAACTACCAAATCCATAGGCAGTGTTACTACCGACTTCTTAGCTGCTAAGAAGACAATCCTGACAGCTGTCAGTTCAATACATTATCTGTCAACAACGTCACTTTTTGACACATAATGCACTGAAATGACAGGATTGACTTCACATAGTCAGCGAGTTCTAAAAATGAACTTTTGACAGTTGTAGATTATTAATATGAGGAACTTTATGAAGACTCACCATTTCTTCGAACGACTTAACGTCATATACAGGGTGGTCCATTTAAATCGGTCAGTATGGGAAAGTCTGAAACTATAAGACATACGAAAATCTGTCCTTAGGAACCATGTCATCGATTTTAATAATAAGATTTACACAATAAACACCTAGTAAAATAAATTTAAGTACGTGAAAATAATGAATGCCATTCATTTTAGACATAATGTTTCTTAGAGACATTTTCTGCTTTAGACATAGACAAACGACATCTGAATAGAAATACTCGTAATGTAAGGTATTTTTTTTTAAAACAACCGGGTTTTATTCCCTAGCTGGGTACCTACAGTTTATTTTTCAAATGTTTCATACATTTTTGCAGTTTTTCTTTTTATCAAAATCGGTGACATGGTTCCTAAGAACAAGTCTTATAGTTTCAGACTTTCCCACACTGACCGATTTGAATGGGCCATCCTGTATACACGAGTGATTTCTGTACTGTCAAATTTTCGTTCTAGGAAATCGACAACTATAGGTTAGAGGTCATCCAAGCCGACTGTACTTTCCCGTTTTGTATGAAACGCCGCAAATGGCTAACGAGCTCATTAGGCACGGTTTTAGAACACGAAGCTTCAGGTAGATCGCAAGGTTAGCGGTTTAAAATAACCTCAAAAGCGGAAGAATGTCGCTCCTAAAATAAGCGCGTGGGTTGACAGTGTGTTGATTTTAGAAAGGTACGGTGTAGGTACGTGTGTATTGACTGTAGACATGAGATATGTATGTAGTTTGACTTACCTACTTTTACAATTATAAATAACTTTTACGATTGTACATCTACTTACACAGTAACATTTCAATACTAAATTGTTATTTGATATCTTACCGTGCTTTCGTAGCTACGCCAAGGGGGTGTCACTCCGCGATTCCGTCGCGCGGCTACAAGTACATGCAGAGCGCCCCGTCTCCGTGGTCTATTCAATGGTTGGCGCGCGCTGTCTCGGAACGCACGTTTAAATTTACAACGTCACGCGTCATCGCGTCATCGCGAAATATATCGCTTGCAAATATTAGGATTATTTTATACATGTGCATCTGCCGAAAATATACTGCATAGCAGCATGTTGCAATAATAATAATGTTAATTATCATGACGCTTTTTTCGCACAGCCGTACATTCGTATTCGTACTAAATTAAATTCTCAGAAACTCAAGTCAAGTCAAGACAAAACGGTTTATTTTCGGACAAAGTCAGTAAAAAAGCGGCACATTTAAATAATGTAAAAAACTTCGTTCTCTCAATACTATTATTGAATTTCGCGCCTTTTGTCCTAACATATTATTTGGTTGTCTGACTTTATTCCCATAATATCAAATAGGTACACTGGTACATATAAGAGAAAATGCCGTGTTACGTCTGCCTTACGATTGTGATTAAACAATTACTTATTTATGCTGCTTTTGTAATGAATGCGTAGGTACCTAAAGTAATTCTTTATTTTTAAATGCATTAAGCAGATATATTAATTTCAGCACACCTCACATACTGTCTACAGATATTTTTAGAATGTTCGTGTTATTATCAGGATTATTCGGATGGATATTCACCTAAAGTTAGCGAAGTCGTGTTGCTATCTCACTCACACCTCAAACAATGCCGCCCTGGCACGCGCGGCCGAAGCACAAAGAAGATGCCGACCGAGTTGAGACAAATATTTTTGAATCACGTGTATGAAATGTGTACTGCGTAGGTAAATTCTATAATCGGGCATGAACTAAATTGTTGAATTAGCTATCAAGACGAATGCTATTAACGCCGTAGATATCATTGCAGTAATGTATTTGTCAGACGCCTCATAGCGCCGTTCGTTATTTTATTAGTTTTCAATAATTGACAACCCTGTTTTCGACGGCATGCGGCTTATAAGCGACCTTTCCGCCACGCAATACGGCCCATTTCAGCTGCTCGCGTCGCCTCGCGCGCCGTCTTGTTTGGTAATAATAATTGTGTAGGTACATAAAAAGCCGGCATTTGTGAACATCAAAGCAGTGAAGCTTCTGTACTTTATATATTCTGTGGCTACGCTACGTACCGTAGCACATTTTCTTTACACATTACATAGCATTGAGGACTGAGAAGCTCTAGATATATTATCTTGAATTAATTAAATTTCATTACCCTATCCTCACAATGATTCATAAAATTACAGCGTCAAGTTTCCTTATATATGTGGCATATATGTATGACACAGTGGAAATAAAATTTGATCAAAATGTGGGTCGCGGAAAATAGGTCAGAATTACCATCATTGTGTAGTCTTCCTGGTACGAGGGTTGTATCTGTTCTAACAGTTTTGGAAGAACCAGTATATTTTGAACTGCAGTTTGCTACGGGAACTTCAAAAATCATACATTTCGGGCATCTATAACTGTCACACTGGTGACGCCTTCGTTGAGGTGACAGAGACAAAAATGTCTGTAATATAAAATTTCCAATGTTTACGGTAGACTTACAGGCACTCTTCTCTTTGTTCATAAAATTTAAAATGTCTGTGTCGAATACACTCCTTTTCTCACAAACACTACTTGAAGGGTCCACGGAAAGATCATGTCTAGTCAATTCAAATTACAGAAGGAAAAACCACCTTACTTTTAACAGAATACATTGTGAATTTTCCCTGATTTCTTTAAGCACTGGACATGTTTTTTCCGTAGACCCTTCATTTATAAAGTGAGCGATAAGTAAGGACATCTGTCCTGGGGTCTCTCTCTCTCTTTTTTATTACATCACCTATCTAGGTGATGTTATAAAAAAGAGAGAGAGAGAGAGAGAGAGCGTAGCACAACTCACGCGATGGTGATCGATTTTTGTTTTATTGAGGCCTTAAATATGTCAAATTTTTTTGCAATTGTTCCCATTGCTTATAGCAAAGTTCTTAACAAATTCGATGATATTCTTTCGGTGAAGTTTTTGAATACTCCATAACTCTTCAAGTTATTGTAATGTTCAACTTGGGTTGAAGCTGACATATTAGTCGGTTTCCGCGTGGAATATTCACATACGTTGATAAAAACGTACGTATTAAGATGACTTGCACGTATTTCATGACTTTTGGACCCTTTACATGTCTCAGGAGGGTTACGTTCAGTGCGGTAAGGGGTCTTTCGACCCCTTGCAAAGTATTGTTAATTACGAGTAAAGCTAATTGCCACAGCGAAGGTGTTAAGGTACGAAGGTCTGGTAATTCATATGTAAGTAAGTAAAGTAAATTTATTCTTTGCTCATTTAAAGGTGCATTTAGACCAAACGAGCATTCGCTATTCTATCCCCCACTCTACGAAATCAACGAATCACGTTTTGTGTAACGATCGATTTTCGTAGAGTAGGGGGTAAGAATAGCGAATGATCGTTTTGTCTAACTGCACCTTAGGGATTGAATCAGATTTATCTCTTAAAAAAAGTAAAGGAATTTAATAAAGGTAATGTAGACTTTTGTACAGAAAAGTCTAAGTAGTTTAAATATTAGATCCATGCCAATACGAATTCAGTTTTATAAGAAAACAATTAAGGAATGAAATGATAATTAACATTAAAGGACAGAAAACTGGCGACTTCCTCGCACAACGCATCAGCATTGCGATACAGCGAGGAAATGCCGCTAGCATCCTCGGTACAATGTCACAAGGGTTCATCTTAGATATAGGTTAGGTTAGTTAGATTTAATTTATGTCTATAAAATGAAGGTACAGTTTTTAAAAATTATAAAATATTAAGGAATAAAATAATGTTTTTCATAGAATTATATAGGCCGTGTGGTGACGGCAGTAAGTATACATTTGTCACCACCCCAACTCCTCCTGTGGGTGTCGTAAGAGTCGACTAAGGAATTTAAGTGTCACTTACCATTATTTGATAAAAGATATTGATGATGGGCTGCAGCGTCATCACCATCATAGTGGACACATTACTGCGATCGCCAATCCGCTTGCCCAGCGTGGCGATTATGGGCATTTACCTCCTAATGCGTCTATACGCATAGTTAATAGGAGAGGCCTACGTCCAGCAGTGGACTATCATGGGTTGATGATGTATATTAGTGTGTTATTTTTAGATGTCATAATAAAAAATTACATTTTGGTTGCGCCAGTGGAGTATCACATATAGAGTAAACACTAACGTAATCGTTACTTGCCGACTCATGATATGGCTACAGAACTATCAGAAATAGACATTCTAGTTTAAAGAATGTCAATTTGCATTCTTACCGCAATAGGTACAGTATATTTAGCTAGCATGTTTATTTTTAAAGTCACATAATAGACAAATACTTTGGTTATAACGATTATTTTAGTCCTTTAGCATAATACAATACCCGGTTACACTGCAAGGTCGCCTATAAATAAAACCTATTCAGATATGAAAACATTTTGTTCGCGTGGTGACGGCAATAATAATACATTTGACACTACCTCAACTCTTTCCGCGGGTGTTGTAAGAGTCGACTAAGTGATTGAAGTATCACTGACCATTTATTTATCGAAATTTCCTGGTGGTAGGACCTCGTGCAGGATCCACCCGGATAGCTACCACCGTCTTACCCATTAACCTGCCGCTAAATAGTTAGTACTGTGTTCCGGTTTGAGAGTAAGTTAGCCGGTGTAATTATTGGCATAGAGGCAATCCATGTAAGTTATCAGGATAGGTCGCGCTTAAGCGATTTTGTGATCACTATGTCCATGGGCCTCAATTCCCGCTTTCCATCAGGTGGGCTGAGAGCTCAGTTGTCTACCTTCGTCACATAAAAAAAAAACATTTATTTGTCGAATATTAATGATGGGCACTAGCGTCATTGTATTGGACGCATTACTGCGATGGCCAACCCGCTTGCTCAGCGTGACGATTATGGGCGTTTACCCCCTAATGCGTCCTAAAGCATAGGTCCCTTTTTGGAAAGTCCTTAGTCAAGCAGTGGACAGATATAAGCTGATGATGAACATGTGTGATCTGTGCATACGGCACTGGCCTACTACCGCGAAAATCGAAATTCGTGAATTTCGAGGATTTTTCTCTGTCACTCAAACGAAGACGTCATTAGAGCGAGAGAGACAAATCCTCGAAATTTACGAATTACGATTTTCGCGGTAGTAGGCCTGGGTGCTTAGCCAAGTTGCCAATCGCTAGCGCTTTATCGTTGATCGCAACTGTCTTTGTTGCACTAATATGAAAGAGTGACAGAGAGGGAAAACTACGTTACGCTACTAAGCGCTTGCGATTGGCATCTTGGCTAAGCACCCTTGGTCTCACAGCGAGCTACTAAGCTATGAACTATCGGCTATAAACACGAACAAAAGATACGCACTCCCATGTAAAAAAAAAGATACAAGGCGATACTCGCCCGGCGGTGATAGCTGATAGCTGGGCAAATATATGGGCGACAGTTCATAGCTTAGTAGCTAGCGGTGAGACCAGTGCCTAAACTAGGGATATAGCGACAGAGAAAGCGACTTTGTTTTATAGTATGACGGGTCCACCGAAAGAACATGTCTAGTCAATTCAAATTTCAGAAGGAAAAACCACCTTACATTTAACAGAGTAAGGTGTGAATTTGATTTTTTTTTAGCTTTGGACATGTTCATTTGTTGACTCTTCATAACCTCCAGCCACCCTGAGCCCTATTGAAAGGTCTCCTTAAACAAAATTAATTATGTTCTATTTCCTAGATTAATACAAAATTCACTGGCATATTTTATTGTGTAACAGCAGGATATATGTAGTGATTTATCAGTGTAAAATTGTTTGATGACTTCATATATTTCTAAAGGAGGGGCACTTTCGAATTCACTAGATTAGTCAATCTAAAATGTTACGGAATACAAATTGCGTTATTGCGTGCACGAAAAGCCTATTTTTTACTTGGAGATAAAAGGGACTATCTCTATATAAAATGTCAGGTTTCAAAAGGTTTGATTGTATTTTTGAGGACATATTTTATTGGCATTGTGTAGTGTAAGGTACACTCAGTTTTGTATATTTTTTAAGTATTATCAAAATTAGAATGGGATTCGAAACTACTGTTGACACAAGAGTGTATAAGTCAATCTATTCATAATCATATACACAATGTACTAATAAAGCTTACCTAAATAAAGCCGTTATATTAGTCGTAAAACCTTACATTAAGCTATTTTAGGGTTAATGAACGGTTGTTATTACTTCGCCCAGAGACTGGTAAAATCGTTAAGAGTATTATTGTAATAAATCAGAATCATAAAAGCGAATACTGATCGATTTAGACATATATTTACGATTATATTGAATGTCAATACAGCGTGTGTATTTGATACGGGCGAATATTTTAATGTCGATTACTATCGGACCTAGGGGACCTGTTTAAATTAATTTATTTAGGAAATTAAGGATTTTTTTCATACAAAATAATTGAGCGCGCACTGTATTGCATCCACTGGTAGCCACATTAATTAACGTAGACATAAGTATCTCAACGTCATACGAGTGTCGTCAGTTGAACGGCATACATTGCTGCTGGAATGCAATTTAGAAAAATCATTACACCTAATTAACATTAAAAAATAACGAAATTATTATCTTAAACGACTCGTAAGATCAGATGTTATGGCTGGATTTGTAAGCGAATCGATCTAAATAATTAATTATAATTATGATTCTAACAAAAATTTGAATGTAATCCATACAATTATAATGTTTTGTTTAAATAAACGATGTTGATTTGACTAAACGGAACGGCCATTCGAACACCATCTAAAAGGAGGGTAGCAAAAACACAATTATTCCAACATGGCGGTTGACGAGTAAACGGTCACTGCTAGATGATCACTAATTTGTTAAAAAATTGTAAACCTAAGGCCATTAAAATATAATTATTGGTATTACGTAAAAAAAATATTTCAGTAAAGACTCTGAAGAATCGATTGATTTCATCCTACAGATTAATTATTCGCCCGTATAAAATACACACGCTGTAGATTTGATTAATAAAGTAAGTTGGGGTAAAATGAAACGGTTTTCAGAATGGGGTAATACAAAAAGCATTTTGTCTTACCCCATTCAAAAAACCGTTTAACTTACCCCAACTTAGTTTAATGTCATTTTGACATTGTTTCCAAATGACCTAAGGTTGAAGTGGCTGACAGTTCACAATTAATTACGGCTTACTTTGAACTCCATACATGTATGATATGATACAAAGGACCGAGACTATGCCAAATGTAGCTCCCATTAATTAATCCCCCTTAATCTGTCACAACATAGAAATCAATTAAATCCATATAATACGAGCAATTGACCCATTTACACTAACAATAACCTTAACAGAAACATAACATATAGACTGGCAAACCAAATTTAGCAGTAACAATAGAAGAGTTTCTTCACTTTTAGGGACACCCAATAATCGTGTTTTTTTTTAAATATAATTGGTACTACAGAGTGGCTCCACTTGATCGTAAGTGAAAAGTAGAGCCCAAATCGCGGCGACAACGAACAGGAGACCGGCAGGAACCCGTCAGTTGCCACTTTGCTGGTCCGCTAGATGCTTCTTAACGCTTCGTTTAAACGGTCCCAACTGATACGTATTATTATAACTTAAAAATCCTTAATTTTAGTCAGGTTTGTAACGAAAATTCATCATAATCATCATTTTGGCCAAAAGACGTCCACTGCTGGACATAGGCCTCCCCCAGTGATCGCCAATATGACCGGTTCTGCGCTGCTTGCTTGTATGAAGCGATCGTGCCGTAACAGGCGGCCAATAGTGTTTCCTCTATTCTTGATATTTTCCAATAAACTTCTTTCGTTCACTTTATTTAGGACTCCTTGTCATACATGCTCGAATTCACAAGTACGTGAGAGAGGCAACACATATCGCATTCGTTTTAGTCCAAATATATCTTGGTTATGGCGACGAAAAAAAAGACAAGTTTATACGTATTTCGGCAATTTCTGCGGATTGCGTTTCATTTTGCTTTGCCGGGA
>JALPQI010011686.1:0-38835 GCA_025490895.1 Thaumatotibia leucotreta
ATTTCTGGGTTAGCTCCATAGTCAAAATTATTCAGTTTAACCTAACAAATCACCCCGTTCAAGGTTTTCAGTGGCTCGTGGAACACCCTGTATATCTGACGGCGAGTGTTCTGGAGGGGGGGAGGGTAGCAGGTAATACCAGCAGGCCTTAAGTACCTAATAAATATATTACAATGACAGATTCGTACGAAAATCCACGTGACCATTTCCCATACATTATTATGATCACATGGCATCTTGGCTAGGCCAGCAGCTAATTTAATGGTACAGTCAAGGGCATAAATATTGTATCTTATGCCGTAAAAATAAGGTGCAAAAGTGTATACATATTTTTGTCCCTGACTGCACAGATAGAGATTAGGTTTAATCCGACGAGGCGGACAGAATTACTGGTACTAGCACGGAAACTATAAGGTGTCCTTGTAAGTAAAATACCCAAAGCTTACACCAAACCCGTTAAAAAATTATTCCACGCCAGAGCGATTCGGAACATAATACTACAAGTTATTTATATAAAAAAGTAAAAGCCAATTCCTGCTATGCCTCATTTTTTTAAGCAATCCTGAAACCGCAATACCTATTCTGCCAAAGTAGGCTTTTGACTTGTGACAGCGGATTTTCGGTAAAAATACTTATTTTATTTAAGCACCACTATTAGTTCTGTTGCTTTAAAAGTTGCAATGCATTCTGTTACGGGTCATGCTTAAAATATAAGACTTATGGTTTAAATGACGATTCTATATTCTTTAATGATGACACAGACAGAAGCTTGACGCTACTCAACTTAGCACCGAAGCGGTAAGCACTTATTGTTACAAATTTTCCCCATAGCTAAAAACTTTTTATCTTTTCAAAAAATTATGGATTCCCACTTCGAAGCTCTTCAGTATAATAATTTAGGCTGTTTTGCTTGCATGGCTAACTGTTAACATGGTAACTTTTACAGCAATTTTGCTACAGCGTATTTACACAATTGGATCTCAGTGAACATTTTCTACGTCAATGATTAATTAAGGTTCATATTACTTTTATTACGCCCAATTCCAGCAACAATTAGGAATAAAGATGCCTTTAACGCAATAATGCTTCACCAGAAATGCTGTAAAATGTGCGATATCTGTTTATTACTCCTTGCTCATTTAGCAATCAATGTCAAGGTTTGGATTTTTAAGAGAATATTCGGTAGAAAAACTTCAGGTTATTTAAGCACCACTGTTGGTTCTGTGTGTTGTTTAAGGGCCTGTTTCACCTTCCTCAAATAAAATATGATTATATCTGTCAGTTAAATACATGTACTTACGCAAAAAGGAAACAATCCACACGAATTTGTAATTTTGAAGGTTGACTTGTTTGTTTTTATTTAAGGTATTAATTTGAATGAAAGATTCGTGTGAATTGGTTCCCATTTGCATAACTAGTATAACTACGTCAACAAATGTTAGCTGTCAATTTCTTTTATATGCCTGGGGAAAATCATAGTAATAATCTAATAATTTTATTTGACGTATATCGACATTAAATTCGGGAATTGGGACAGGCCGTAAAAGTAACAATGCATTCTGTTAAGGATCATGGTTATGGCGGGTATTGGCAAAGTGGGCGACGCCCGCCCTCGTGTGCACCACAGCTTTGCAGCCGAAGTAACTCCGCCGGCTGCACTGCCATCGCTCGCGCTCGCTCCGCGTGTAGTGGAGCGAGAACCTGTAGCCGTTCACGATCATAATCGGCTTCTGGTTGCGGGACAATGTGTAGGACACTGAAAATGGGAAGATTGACGCTTTAGACAAGAAAATATGGGGGAGACTGCTCATCCCATGGTGCTTCCTATAACGGGAAAGAGGTAAACACCGTTTGTGCGTATTCTGTTTCAAAATAGTTACCAATACCTTACCGCATATCGCATGTGTTCATGATAACGAACAACTTTCCTCATGGGACTCATACCGTAATCTAAAAAAAACACTTTTTATGAAATGTTGATCAGTCAGGTGGAGTCCCGAGTAGCTTTGTATGGTAAAGCGAATTATTTTTTAAAGATTTCGATATGAATTTCGGAATGTTGTCGGTTATCATGAACACATACTCGTACATACCCTAAGGTAACGGAAAGATTGTCTTCCAATATTCTTAAGATTTCTCAATTGAATAATAAAATTCCATATTTTGGCTTCGGCAAAATCCCGAACTTTCCCGAACCTTCATACTAGTATTGCACATACTTTTTAGGAAATTGCTGCAAGTGAGTGCTAAGAGTACATAATACTTGTAATACTCCCGGGATATTGTTTGCTATACCATTGGAAACTGTTTTTTGCTGTCCTCATCTTCGTCTTTGTCAATCGTCAATGTCCAATAAAGCAATAAATAATTGAATCAATATTGTCTGTATATAGAGCAGTGAGCATTTAATCATCTGCGTTTATTTTCTTCTACTATGGCTGTATACAAATAAAATGATGCAGTGTATGATTTTTTTTTGAGAATTTAAAACATGTTTTGGCTGGGAACAACTTTTGTATCGATATAAAAACAAACTGTTTGAATGTAAAATTTATTGCAATATTGATATTTTATACACTACTATCTACATACTAGCAACTGATGAGATCATAAGCTTCATCTAACGGTATTACAAAGCTATGATAAATATTCAACGTAAGTAAAAATCCATCTATCACTCACATAGCTATTACTAACAAGTTCTAAATATTTTTAAATGTTTCTTGGTTATTGGCTTACTGTGTAGGTACAAGGTACAGCTTTGGTAAAAAATTGTCAGTTTATGACAAAACTATTTTAGTTGTAAAATCATCAATCATCACATTATGGCATCGAATTGCAACCGTACGTAACACTATGCCCGTTTCATAAAAACACACTCGTGTTTTAATGAAACGTGCTAGTTATGTCAGTTAAAGTTAAATTAAAACATAATATTATATTAAGCACATTGTTTAAAAATACAATTTATAAGTAAAGTCATTTTTTCAGCTGCACTTCTAATGCGTACAATTCATTACAGTTAACAAGAGATCACTTAGACTAGGGACTGATAAAATATATATATATATAACTAAAACAACGACTACAAATAAGTGTAAATGTAAGTACATATTTACATACGATATTTTATCAACTCAATATAAATAAATGCAATATTTTCTTCATCAACAATGGAACTAACCTAATAGCTAAGTAACTGATAACAATATACAAAATAAAAACAGTCTTCTAAAAATTCCACAAATATATCACAACCCAAATTAAAATCTTCAGTAGATATAAAAAACGACATATGTAAATCGTTAATTAACCCTTAAATGCATGTTTATTTCTTTTCGTTCCAAAAACAAAATGTGCATACCTAATAGCGTCGTGGGCACGAGAAAAATATAAAAAAATCTGTGGACATATTTTGGGTGGAATTTGTACTACTAATCAATATTTCGATACATCATACATTATCCATTTTTTGAAAAATCGTGCATGATAAAACATGCAAATATAATTACTTTTAGAATGAAAAGTATATTAAATTCAGTAATTGTAAAATCGTTATGGTATGAATTACAAAATTCCAATCTAAAATATTTTTTTACTTAGTTAGAAACCGCTAAACGCACGCAACGAAAACAAATTTCCGCCATCTTGCTTATAAACACATGTAAGTTTTTTTAATACAGTTACGCCCAGGAATCAGTAATAGGTTTGAAAGTTCATTAAATTTCCTTGCAAAATTAACCTTAAGAACATAATATACATATCTAGTTTTCAAACAACTACGTTTTGGTTATGTACGATACATCGTACATCATGCATTTAAGGGTTAATAAGTTTGTAGGTAGTGCCTATGGCAGTTCAATAAGCGCTTTGGTATTTCCTTAGGCCTATCGACTTTATAAACTGACTAAAAACTTGTATTAATGACTAATAACAAATGCGCTTTAATCAATCTTATTTTAGATCTCCACATTATTACATTTATGTAACAATGTTAGAAATGTATCCCTAAATATAAGGTCCTAATTTATTAGATGCAGATATTTATACAGCTGATAGTACTCGGTCTCTGGTCTGGGTTAAACCGTGAAACATTATAGCTTTTACGATGTTTTTTTGGAGAAAACGGAAGAACAAATTTGCTACGTAAAAACACCCTGTTTATGTGATTATTAAATGAAAACTCATTGAACAGATTCTAGTACCTCTTTTACGTACCACTTAACTGGAACTGGCCACTTCACGTCGATAAATTAAAAACTTGACTGTCAATCTCATGTTATTTTCCGTTGGATTGTGTCGTTTGATGACATGACAGACAGTGTTGTTGTGACATGTGATAATGCACATGATGATTTTTTTTCAGACGATGTTCTAATTATTTTTTTTGTTAGGAAAGTGAAATCAAAAAAGTTACATGAAAAGTTTTCTTAATTTATATTTAAAGTTAATTATTTTAATGTAAAGTATCATGTGTTAAAATATCTGCAACTAATAAATTAGGACCTTATATATAGATCAATTAATTGTAAAAATTCGGTCATGTTTTCGGAATACAATACCACTACCAACTATAACAGGACTTACATGACCTCAACACATAGCTCTACTGCAATTACACTTAATAGCATTGAAGACTAGCTGCACAGAATTGCACTTTCCTTCCTTTTTATATTTTAGTCTACAGTGCACATTATTTTGGAGACCTACTAAAAATTCTACCGAAGAAAAGCAATCCACCAAAAGTGTTTCACACTTGACGCTGATTTTAATAAGTTCTGTGACAAACCGCGATTATTGATCCATTTAGGGATCTAGTCAAATTGGTTGATTGGTACTTTCACTGTGGAATGTCAGATATATTGCAAGAGTGTTAAAGGGCTCAATAATCGCAATTCTTGAATGTATGTACTTCAAAAATCTGATAAAGTTAGTATGATAGCATTTGATACGTTTAGCTTCATAACTAATGATATATTTTACAGATTTGTACAGGCTAATCTGCCAACGTCACGTGACCGTAATATTTTTATAAATGGCTACATTAAATATTGATCATCACAAGACTTCGATAAAATCTGTTCAGATAACGACAAGTTTAGTATCGGCCTCCCTCTGTTTATAAGCAGCTCGGCAGCATCATGATTATGGTTGCCTTTGACTTGTATGATGTTGGTTCCTGATGTCTTCACCACCGCCTTGCAGCATTTGTAAGAATGGGTTGAGCAAGTCCACCGCACGATGCCGTTTCTGACCGAATGTTTGCAGTAGGTGTAGTTTTTGTAGACGATAAGAGGTTTTCCTCTGAGCGATTGGATAAAAAATGCTTCCTTGCCTGGAACATAATCCTGGTCAGTAGCTGTACCATGAGTTGGCAAGTAACGGTTACGTTATCGTTTACTCACACAGGTGGATAAGAGCGAGCGTGATGGACTTTAAGTATCGAGTAAACGTTCAGTAATCGTTACATGACAACTCATGGTACGACTACAGATGTCTGTTCGGTATCACTACAACTATCAAATGAAAATTTAAAGTGCAAGATCTATATTAGAAATGAAGTGTACGTAGAGCAAGGGTTGCAAAAAAGTTGTTTCTGAAATATGCAAAATAAAAGTGATTAAATAATTTGTTAAATATTTATTAAAATAGAGAGCAAAGGAACACGAGTATGTATTTAATACTGAATGCCTCTTTTGTACTAGTCTAAAGAATACAGTAAAGGGCAAGATATGTTTAAGAGATCATAATTATCAAAGCAGTATCACACGATTAGCACCTAGACGATACTTAGACTATTCTTAATATCATTAAAACAAATCCTTCTTTAAATATTTCAGGACATTAAATATTAATCCTAAATAGCTTTATGCATTTCATGCTAGACATATTGATCTGGAAGCCATGATCTAAAAATGTTAAAAAATGAAAACAGGTTAAATAAAAGAGAACTTATCAAATTAGTCTAAATGGTAAGATATTATACAAAATGGTAGATTAAATCTTAAAAGCTAAAAGTTTTTCATTTTGTATCGTTTTTCGTTCAAAGTCGTCATTCATAAGCCTTAAAGGCATCCTTATAATAACCTTAAAGGGAGGTCAAAAAGTAGTTAACACATTGATTTTATCACACTAGAGTCTTTAAAGACGGTTGAAAGTAATTAGTCGTAGTAGCATTAATTAGGTCCAAGTAATTAGAAGTAATATTGTAGGTACATATAATATATACAGGGTGTAATCGATAACTGTTTACAGGCCATAATTCCGTAAATATGAGAGATATCAGAAAACTTTTAACTGATATCGAAAGTACGTTACTCAACAAATAAAATTACATTAATAACTTTTTCTGAATAGGTGAAGTAACATTAAAAATACCAAGTTAAAACGCTCCCATACATTTAGTAGGACGACTTATAGCCTTAAAGAATGTCGGGTGTCGTAAGAGATAAAACTGTTAGAAATTCGTTATTTGTACGAATACATTGTGATAAAATAATTAATATAATAATACTACCGTTTATGAAATAATTAATCTAACATTAATTCTTAAATGAAAAAATATTCGTGTTAAACTAGTCTTTGAATGAACGGTTACCTACTAAACTAAAATTACTTTATTGGATAATAAATTACGCTAAAAACCATTAAATTAATTTAAAAAAACCTAAATAATACAAAATCTGACGCATTTATAAAAATAAAACACTTAAACCTATGAAATATAACGATAATATAAAACTAATTAATATAGTGAATAAAACTATGTAACTTAAATTATTCGAAAAGTCCGCCACGAGTTGTACCTGGAGCGAAGGTACCCATCACACTAGCAGCGTTACCACGTTGAATGGCGATGGATAACCTTTGCACCAGGTACACCCCCGCGCGGGCGTCAGATCCCCTCTCCCATATACGACGTCCAACTAAATTAAATTAAATTAAATTATTAAAATCCTACTAAATGTATTGAAGGATTTGAAATTAAAATTTGGGATATTTCTGATTCTATTTCAAAAAGTTATTAATATAATTTTACTCGTTAGATAACGTACTTTCGAGATCAGTTAAAAGTTTTCTGATATCTCTCATATTTACGGAATTATGGCCTGTAAACACTTATCGATTACACCCTGTATACATTGCACATGGATTATGTACTTATACATACACACTCGCAATCTTATGGCAATGCGTCATAGATTTTTTGCCTGTGGAAGCTAGTTGCGTAACGTTGACTCGTAATTAATTAGAAAATTTGTATCCCCAATTATCTAAGTTGTAAGAAATTCAAAAGTATAATAGTTATGAGTTTTGTGTTAATTTCAATAGAAAATATTCAAAAATTGATTTACATAAAAAACATACAGCGATATTAAAAATCAAGATAAAAATATTTCTGTCTAAGCGTCAATTTTACAAGTTCCATTGAGCCTCGATTTCTGTATTTGTCAAACAAAGAACTCCGTAGGTGAATGGTTGTGGAAATTCTTCGCGTACACGACTCTACTCTTGTCTGTATAGACTTTGGCAGGACACCCATGCGTGTGAGTGTGACAAGACCAATTCCACTTGTCACCCGATTCGTTCTCGCCTGTGAACGTGAAATCACCCAGTTTAAGCAGACGCTCTCCATCTCTTGAGGTCATGAATTTCACTGAAATATTACAAAAAAGACGCTATAGGTGTGAGCACATTTCTAAAACAGGCACGCTGCATTTTAATCCGTATGATTTCATCTCAGTAAAAGTTATTCAATTCAAAGAACCAACAACTAAACTAAATAAAAAAGAACAAACAAATATGTAATTAAATATATTCACCACAAATTTAATCGTAAGTACCTATCTTTGAAGCTGTAGAATTTAAAGACAGATAAGTCATCATAATGAAAACAATACCTATTCCTAGGTTAAAACAAATACGCGCATACTGCTTATTTATTTTGCAAATTAATTTAAATAGTATTGAGTTATAAGACGTAAGAAATAACAGAAAAGAAAAAACATTTCAAACTAAACGCCACTAAGTCTCATAAACTACTTTCTCCATTACAAAATTTGCAACAACTCAAATACACCTTAATAACTTCTTTGGAGACATTGCAATACTTAGTTTTGATTTCATTATCCATTACATCTTTGTCAGCGTGAGAAAACAATAAATGCATAGTATGCAGCACACCAAATAGCTCATCCGTCGCTACGTAGAACTTGATACAATGATTTACTTCATCTTTCGGTTTGATAAGTCTTTCTTTGTCATTAATAACCAAAACATCATAGTTTGCTAACATTTTATAATCTTCATAACTCTTATGATGTTTTTCTTTGATGAGCTTTATTTCTTTTATAAAGTCCTGGTACCTTTCCTGGTTCATCAGATATACGCTGTTACTTCTTTTCCTTGCCATAATTTTGTTCAGTTTGTTGTTGAATTCAGATTTCATTGGTGCTACGTAATTCGATTTAAAGTATTTGTGATCTGAAAACAAAATTGTAATATTATAATTAGTGTTCCCAAAGACGTCAATTATTGAAGACTAGTAAAAAACTGGACTGAGAAATATTGTAACTACTACATTTTATAGGGAACAAAATAAACATTCAACTGTAACGAATAGAATATTATATTGAAACGAAAATATAGTTAGGTACCTCAAACAAAATAAACGAAAAACTTCTGTAAGAATTTATAAACATTAAATTCTTTCATTTTTGCTGAACCGTACGTCGAGTTAAAAAAAAACATTAATAATGGAAATAAAACTAAAATTCATTAATATATTTGAACGAAAACAACGGTTTAGATTTTGATCGAGCTTGGCTCATAAATATGTATGCAGCATACGGGGAATCTTATCACGTCAGACATTATATTTATTATCTTCATTAGGCACTGCTTAATTTGTGTACTCGGTGAATGCGTACTGTTTTTATTATTTCACTATTCGTTTTCACAGAGCGCCGCTTCAGTTCATCAATTTATAAAAATATTAAATTTGCAACAATTCTGTTAAATTAAAAATCAATTCATTGAACAATAATAGAAATAAAACAATAATGTGTTAATAGATATAAACTATAACAACGAAGAAACTGCAAGAACGAGGAATGATATAATTTGATCGTGCTGGGCCCATATTCTGCAGCGTAGTAAAATTGACGTCAGAGAATTTCATAACGTCGGATATCTTTATTATCTTACTGCTTTCATGTATGTGGTACATAATCATGTGTACTGTTTTCATTATTTTTACTAGCCTTCACTGAGCTTTGTTTATTTTTTCTACGCATTCCTTTCTCATACAACAGTTTAATCAATGACCCATCACTTGTCCGGTGTAGCGTAGGGCGCTCGTGGTTGTGCGGCATATTGTTGGTGGTCAAAACACCGTCTTCTAGACGCACGCTGGCCTTGCAACCATACTCGCGGCGGCTGCAGTAGTAGTACTTTTTGTTCTTTTTGGAATGATATGTGTAACCTTGGACGACTAGGACGGATCTGCCGTGTTGCTTTCTTCTGGACTGCATGAATTCATATTGCGAACCTAAAGAAAATTTGTACACTTATAAATACTCGTAGTTGGAAATGGGCAGGGCTTAATGTTTCAGGAGAATATAATTAACAAAAGATTGTTTGAAATGTTGCTTATTTATTAATTTATACACTTAGTTAAAACACACACACACACACACATCTTTAACATTTTTGATGCTTTGGAACGAGTTTTACAGAATAACTCTCTTTAACACCGTAGCATACATTCAATAACACCATTAGGTACACTAAGTTCATTGTTGACATTATAAAAATAACAAATCCATTGCTTAGAGAATAACGTTCAGGTAATAAGAAATCAACTATTCGATATCATCCTAAATACAAATTCATGTTAAGTAAAACTAATATAGGCACTTGTTTACAATCACTCTTTTCTTGAATGCTAGGTCATTGCTACCCAGAACAACAACATAAAATAGGCTTAGTACATTTTATAAATATATCCAATTTTATAATATTTATTTATACTATATATTTCGAGTAATTCTTTATATGTTTAAATATTAAAACTTGTTAATAAATATTGAGGGAAAAAGATATTTCTTTTTCGTGAGGAAATATAGGGTTATCACATAATTGGTGCGACAATATATCGCCACGAGATAGACTTTCCGTCTTTTCTGATATTATGTAATAAAAGAGGCATGGATACTCGTACGTTGGATACCTAGTCTATCTCGCGGCGACATACTGTCGTACCAATGATGAGCTAAGCCTACAGTGGCATGAAATCTTAGCCGAAGACCCAGCGTCTACTCCACCCACATAGCCTTACTTATGATGATGTTGATGAATATGATGATAGTTTTCAATGCGTATGCTCAAGATTAAACTTCGACAGATGATTGAACTTGTCGAATATGACCTTCGCCGGGCAATTCATGGACTTCCTCTTAGAGCAGTACCACGCCCTGGAGTTCCAACTGTTGGAGAACGTGTGGTCTTGGAACAGAAGCACCTGACGACCGCCTCTGATGGTCACTATCTCGTACGCTGTAGAACATAACACTAACTTGTATTAGATACATACGTCAAAAGTTTATTAGTTTAAGGGCGAGTTTCACCATCCCTGAATAAAATTTCTGTCTGATAAATGTTAGCTGTCGCTTTCTTTTCTATGCCTGGGAAAAAAGACAGTGATATATATATTTGAGGGATCTATTTATCTACAGATTGTGAAACAGACCCTAAATTTAAAACATAACGCAAATACCTAAATATAAAAGTAAATTAAAAACAGAACACCACAAATTAGTCGCATAAGACAGAAGCTATTTACAAAAGGATTACTGATCTGGATCTAAAAATGTCCGCATCAGGTAATTAAGGAAAATATTGCAGAAGACCATTTCCTCAGAACTGTTGAAATTTACACGTCGTGATGCTTTTTGCTGTACTCGTAGTACTAAGAATGCAAAATTCGATGTGGTCTGCCAGATAAAATAGTTGTGTAACTAATATATATTTTATGCCGTCTATCAGCTAGGAGCTAGTAAAATTACAAGTTTACAATAAAATTCGTATATTGGTCAACATAGGTTTTTAATATAAGTTTAAGACAAACACAGCAGATAATCCTAATTTAACACATTCAATATATCAATGAATATTGAATGTCAAAAATTAAACGACGCCTATCGTAGTACACCAACAAACCTACTATAAAATTTATAATTAGAGTTTATGAGTACGTAAATATATTTAATTAGCACATTTTTTACATCAATGAAACATCAAAATCGTAGTCGTCTATCTACTTAAAGTAAAATCTAGTTCTAATATTTTGAGAAACTGACTTAATGGGGAGTAGGTTATGTTTAGTAAATACATTACTGGTTAGGTTTAGTATTACATCACAAAATTATAACAAAGTCATGCACACTACATCTGAGATTACCTAATAACCACGTCAATGCATAGTCACGTATAAAATATTATCATACTCCTAACAACAGCAAAAGCACATAGCGCACATATAATTCTACTATTTAATAGCTGACCGTATTGATGAACGTCTCCTAACTTAGCAAGCCGCTAAAGTATTGCATGTCCCTTTCGGTCTTATAGACATATTGATACGACCGAAAGGGGCAACCGGTACTTAGCGGCTTGCTATAAATAGATAAAGGGGTTAGATGCTAGACAGATTACAGTCGGACATATTTGCCGCTAGGAGTCCTAAAATAGGAAGGCGGCGAATGATTATGGGTGAGATCGTAGAAGACGATGACTCCAGCTTCGTTGAAGCGGAGCCTGGCGGGGCACTTGCAGGCGGCCTTCTTACTGCAGTTCCAGTAGCGGTGGTCGCTGGTGGTACGAGCGAACGTGTGATGCTGCAGCATCAGGAGAGGTTTCTTGCTGCCACCGGATGCCAGCTCGATGAATTCGAAAGCCAAATCTAGAATAAAGTAAGGCATTAGGAAAGTTCTCAGAATATTTTTAACAAGGCTTATCTATAGTAAAAGCTGCGCATTTACTCGGATAAAAAATAAGGTTGCTGTCACGAATAATTGTTATAATTCCAGCATATCATCAAAACCGTCAACTTTGTACTCAGCAATATTAAGGAGACTAATAAAAATCTATTATATTTGCGACGCAAGAAGTCTAAATAGTTACAATTTAATATGTTTTCCATCAGCCGCCTTATAAAATTTAGTAGGCGGATGGTTGTGATTCAGATCATGAAACACTATCACCCCATTTTCATTGAAGCGAATTCTGGCAGAGCACTTGGCAGATTTTCTTCTGTTGCAATTCCAATAGCGGGAGTCCCGGGTAGTTTGAGTAAACGGGTAGTCTTGAAGCAGCAGCACCGGTTTCTTAGCATTTGATATCTCGATGAACGTGAAAGATAAGTCTGTTGATAAAAATCCGGTTAAGTTACGATTGTATGGTCTGAGCTGGCTCTGGCCATCAGCGTTTTAAACTAGTTAAAATTTGTTAATGATACGGTAATTAAATGTGATCAACAAAGGAAAAAAACTTCCCAATGAAAACTACAATTACAAACGAAACTATGCTTTAATTAATTGATAAGATTTTCCAAACAACTTTATAAGTCTACACGGTGCACGGGTATAAGAAAAAAATATCACTTGTTTTTTGACGTATGAATGCAAAATATGAGAACTGACAATTTTAATATGGGTTAACAGTATAATAACTAAGAGCCATATGCTAAACCTGTAAGAAAATCACATGAAGAACAAGTTTTTTTTAATTAAATCTATATTTGTCGAACAAACCGTTTATTCAATCGTGTCACCATACTCAACCATTAAGTTCCGCTTCAGCGATTATACAATATGGTAAGACAATTTCATTACGTTCGCTCGATAGAAAATTTTACGTGAGCTGTGACTGTGACTCACCTCATTTTAATGTAGTAGTAATTATTTCCACATCCGCTAATTACGGACAAGTATTTCGTATCTAAAAATGCTAAACTTTTTATTTTACTTTAATATTAAAATACTTACTAATGAGGCACAGGTTGAAACTTAGATATAAAGTGGCACTTAAAACTAAATTTGCAAAAAAATACGTTTTAAATGAAAATGTACTACTTTGCCGCTACAATCTAAGGACTTTGAACAGTTTATTGGTATTAAGATTATAGCAAATTTGGTCCTTGTGGTAAACGTTCTAGATTAAAAGCAGCACAAATAAAGCTCATCATCTTATAATATCCTGTGATATTTTCCATCTGGCGTTACAAATAATTTAGGTGGTAAATGGTTATGTACAAGGTCATAGAACACGATAGTCCCTTGGTTATCAAATCTAACCCTCGCCAAGCACTTGGACCGTAGTCTCTGGCTGCAGTTCCAGTATTTGCGACCGCTGGTAGTTTGGCCAAAGGTGTAATCCTTAACCATCAGCAAGGGATTTTTCTGATTGATCAGCTCGATAAACTTGTAAGAAATATCTGGAAATCAAAACCAAAAGATGAAAGAGGTTATGGGACTCGATATAACTTATCGTATCACTTATTAGCTACCCATGAACATTATTTTCTATGACCCTAATCAAGTAGTCAGGATTTATGTTGGTTTAAATGTTTATTATACTTGTAACATCTGAGCAAAACTGGCAACATGGATACAATGAATAACTAGTTACAAATACTCAACAAGACAGTACTAAAAGTTGATTTTGAAATAGATTTAACAGAGAACCAAAAACATTGTCAATACTAGCAAAATAGATTTAAAGGATATAAAAATGGATCTATTGAATCTTACAACTTAATATACTTCCCCTCAGACGATTTGTACAACTTTGGAGGAGGGTGATTGTGATCAAGGTTGTAGAAGACGATGGCCTGAGCACTATTAAAGCGGATTTTTGCAGGGCACCTGGTGTGTGTTCTCCTGCTGCAGCTCCAGTATCGCTCATCGTTGCCTGTCACCCTGAAGGTGTAGTTCTGCAGCATGAGCATTGGTTTCTTGGCGCTTGCTAGTTCGACAAACTCGTAAAATAAGCCTGAAAATAATTGCTGCAGTAAGACTAGTAAGAGATATCATCTCAGGGACTGTTCTCAATTTGAGATTATTATTGTTTGCTGTCGAAAACAAGTGTGAGAGCAAAATCGATGGAAATTGATTAACCAAATTATGTAGTAGTGATGGTAAATCGATTTATTACACAAGTAAGTTCATACATGTATACTATACAGCCGCAAACTACTAGGTATGTTATATCCATACGATCGATCTCTGTCCATCCATCCTGTGGGATGAAATCATATTAAATAATTTCGTTTTATTTAATTTACAATATTCACTTACGGTTTGGACATCTTTGTCCTCGAGCTTACGACATGGTCAATAAGGCCCTACTAATGAGTGAAATTACCAGGCCAACTACCACGAACTTCGAAAATTGTTAATTTCGAGGTTTTGTATCTGTCACTTCACGAACTTCAAAATCTTCGAGATTTGCGGTTTTTTTTTCGCTGTAGGGCCGAAGCGCTTAAAATGTGCCGATAGCCGGAGGGTCCACTTAAAGTATCCGACCTCTTATCCCTTTTGCCGTCAACACAAAATCATCATGTTTTGAAGCGTTGTGGTAACAAGGCTAGGCTAAGGTTTAGTAAGGCGACTCGTATGCTTGTTTGCTACAGTTGTGGTAGAATAAAATAATAATATCATAACTTAGAAAAAATAAAACATACTTTATTTCAGTTAGATTTTTCACAGGAGAGTTTTATCAACTTTGGAGGAGGGTGGTTATGCTCGAGGTTACGCAACACGATGATTTGATGTTCGTTAAACTGTATCCTTGCAAGACATCCTGTATACATTCTTCTACTGCAGCTCCAATGGCGGTTTTCTCTGTCTGTGGGACGGAACGTATGTTCTTGCAGCATCAGCCGCGGTGTCTTTCGACTTGCAAGTCGGATGATTTCGTAAGATAAGTCTGGCGGCGTTTCGGTGGAGTCTGAGAATTAAAGTCCAAAGGTGAGAAAAACGATACCTGTGCAATTCTCAGTTCTCAAAAGTTTGTACATTTGGATCATCGTGGATATTGATGAAAATTGAAGTCAATGTTGCTGAGCAAGATCCATCACATTTACCAAAATGTCTCAAAATGTTTACTTTATGAAAAATTTCTTATTTGTTACCAGATTCCTATACATTTTTGGTACCAAAAATGGGACGTTTCATACAAAGATTTTGGGACATTTAGGGAAATGTATCTTGCTAAGCATCGATGTCTCTGCCAGCCCACCATTTTTTATCAATATCAAACAGCTGGGGCCTATTTCTCAAAAGCTTGTAACTTGTAATACAAGCGGAAGTGGTCCTCATCTAACGTATGGTGTCAAAAAGAGACTACAACTTGTATTACTAGTTACAAGCTTTCGAGAAACGGGCCCCTGATCCAAATGAGAACTGCTGACCTTAAGTACTTAACACTATACATAATTATCTGGTTTAACCAAGAGGGCGACGACGCGTTCGATGTCCCAGATATTGTTGTAGCGACATCGTCGAATCGGATCTATATAATCTCCAAATCGCTGCCTGGCGGGAGAAGGTACAGGATTAGAACACAAGCCGTAAATACGTGTCGGAGGTCAGCGGCCCTACCGCGAAAAACGAAATTCGTAAATTTCGAGGATTTGTCTCTCTCACTTTAATGACGTCTTCATTTGAGTGACAGAGAAAAATCCTCGAAATTTATGAATTTCGATTTTCGCGGTAGTAGGCCAGGACCTGACTTGAATTAGCGAACCATGATAATTAGTTAAAACTAAAAATCAATATAAAATTACAATACAATATTTTTATTGCACATCTCAAGTAAATACATAATAAAAATACACGAAAAGTTAAGAATGGAGGCAAACAACAGGCGGTCTTATCGCTAAAGAGCGATGTCTTACAGACAAAATTAGGGTAGCGGAAAATTTATCAAATAAAATGATGAGTTGAAGTTACACAGGTGTATATTTATAAACAAGCATAAATGAATAAATTGTACCAATTCATTACACGAGGAAGAGGCGATACAAATCTTATACCTTTATCTCTTAATTCATTATTATTTTCGTAAATGTGTACGAAGTCCGTAGGTGACGATTGTCGTACCAGTAACTTACTTCCACTTTACGTATACCCCTGATCCCGTTTTAACCAATGTAGGAGGAGCATGATTGTGACGAAGCTCATAGCACACTACAGCTTTCTGTTCATTGAACCGAATCCGAGCAGAGCACTTGCAGGAAATCTTCTGACTGCACCGCCAGTATCTCTGACTACTGCCTATCATGGCAAATGTATATTTCTGTAGCATAAGAAGCGGCTTCCTCTGGCCCGCTAATTCGATAAACTCGTAGGTCAATCCTAAAACAATGGATTTGATAAAACATTACATATTAATAAAAAGCGCTTGATATTTTATCTACAATGTTTTTTTGGAGATTTGTGAAATGAAAGTTATTTTTAGATGGTGAATGGCATATTGAACATTATCAAAATTAAATTGAATGTCAGTTAATCACATTGTACGAGTAAATGTCACGCGCGTTTGCTGGTAGTCCCAATATGTATGTCATCCGGGTATATATATAGGAGAAACATATGAAATAGTGGAATAATAGGTATGAACGTTCTCAGTTAAGGTGGTTCGTTTTTCATACTAATATATTTATTCAAATATGGGTAAATGGAGCATAGTTTTACAATGAAATCACTTAAATCGACAATAATTTTTATATTTGTTTGCGGCAAATTATGTTTCTGTAATATAACGGGTCGAATAATAGCTTAAATTAGTACTTTATTTTAATAAAGAATTGTCAATATGTGGGTGAACGACGACAGTGTCATACACCAATCGTACGTTCGGTGTGTGCGTTGGAAAGCGACGTTGCCAGTTGGCTGAAAATGCTACGTTGCCGCTCTGCCCTAACGCATTTCGGATGTAATTTATTTTTTAACAATATCAAACGCAAGCGTTGCTAATGTTGCCATATAGGCCATATCCCCACGCAAAAGCCGAACGAAAGACCTTTTATTGTAGAAAATATACCTATACGTACTAGTTACATTTAATGTTTTTATAATAGATGTACGTACTAAATGATAGTCTCGTGGAACTGAACGTAAAACCTATTTAGCAAGGCAACACTAAATTCAAACGTCACTCTGATTCTAAATCACCGGCAGTACTTTATCGTTTTACCATTTGTTTATACCTACAAATCCGAATTGACGCTAAATTGCCTACGATTGTTTGAAATATCTCATAGTGTGCAGTGATTTACATGAGGATTTATTATACGTTTGTATATTATGTAGCCACAAACGTCCCGGAAAGGCTATAAAAACCACCGATACTCGGGCCTGAAAAAACTTGTAAGCGAAGCCTTGGAGAAATGATACTATATTACGGAGAAATCAAAAGGTAAGTTCTGTAGAGGCTGACTTGCTGGATATCTTTCCTCCTCGTAAATATTTAAACAGTTTTTTTTATTATCTATTTTCACTATTATTATAACAAAAATGTTTCGATGTTTATTGTTTTCGCAACAACTGCTCATCGGATTGGAATAAGGAAACTTGACATGTAGATAAATAGTAATATATATTATATTATAAGAATAATATTATATTTTTTACATAAATACTGGAAACGTTAGTTTCCCGAGGGATGATGAGTTCCAGGCCTTGAACTTTTGAAAATATAACCATTTTGCAGATACTCACTGAACCTGTTTTGAACCCAGGTTCCCTCCCTAACTTCGCAGTCAAGTTCACCACCACCTAACTAGACAAAGCTGAAATGTATTTTTTATTCCAGTAATTATCACACACCATTTTGACGATGTGTATTCTGATTTCAGATCCAGGGCCAACTGCAGGTGTCACAATATGTGTAGATGCTTCAGGCTCACTTCCAAGCAACACGCACAACGTCAAGCAATCTTCCTATATCCATGTATAAAACCAGAAAAACGCAAAACAGAAATAATAAATAAAAATAATATGATATGATGTAAATAAAACACAGAATTTATAAATTGATCTGTTTTCTTTATCTATGTATTCCGCACGTGATTGGAATGGGAAGAAATCTAATAATTAAAGTGACTAGAAATATCTAATTTAATTATATCTACATAATATGAAAACTTATCTGACTGAAGTCATCGAATAGATTCCGTCCCAATCTGATTGGACACCTATTTATTAGGTTAGGACATCCAGGCCCGTTTTTAGTAGTATAGGCTATTTCAGATTGACCATGCAAAAAATACTGGAACTGGATGCCATAACATCACCTGAAAACGTTTTTGGTGAGTAAATATATAAGGTCACCAAAATGAAACCTAGGTTGGTAGTTCAGGGACCAATACCACAAAATTTTACAACCATACAAATCTACAAAATTGACAATTATTTGTTTTGGAATTTATACAATTTTGTAGAATTATACGCTTGTAAAGTTTTGTGGGATAGGCCACAGGTTATTTATTTATTACTGAAAAAAAATTAATTGTAGGTAAAGTATCATTAAAAAAATAAAAAGTCATGTAATGTAAAGTAAAAAATATACTGAAATTACGAGATTTGAACCTTGGTCTTAATGGATGTGCGTCAGACGGTCATCCAACTAGCTAGCCTAATCCAAGTTCAATACACGTTCCGAAATAAGCGATCGGTTTTGTAAACGAATAAAGGTTTGAAGGTGTGTGTGCATACTGCGCAGCCGCGGCAGCGTTTCGTATTTATACAAATAAACTCTTTTTGTAAATTAAACCTCACCTGAAATTTAGTTGGCCACATTAGAAACAGCAGTTTATTTGCGGCAAACATATTACTTATTAAAAATATTTCTATTATCATACATAAAATATAAAAATACGTAGAATTCGCGCCACCTATGCACTATAACGCCATCTATTGGCGTTGTAGTGCCTAGCTGACCGTGACATTCCACCTTAACCATTATTTACTCGTGAGTTATATTCCTGTGATAAAATAATAGGTATAAATTGATTTAAACTTTCACGATTATCACTCATATTTTAAAGACAAACGGGTCTTAATCGCGTAAACTTACGTTTAATTATATCCTGACGTTTCGGGCATGACGTTACACCCGTGGTCGCAGGCAGACTCATGCCCGAAACGTCAGGATATAATTAAACGTAAGTTTACGCGATTAAGACCCGTTTGTCTTTAAAATATAATAGGTATAAATCTGCTCCAAATTCCGAATATAATAATTCGTACAAATAACGAATCTAAATTGTATTATTTTCATCCATCCACAAGACCTTTCAATATGGGCTTCTTAAAGGAAACAAAAATTATGTATTTCGATTTATTATATTAATCATCGCCATCAATATCAGACACAATACTTGAATCGTATGGATATAGCCCGCTCTTTTAAAAACCGTTGTTGACAATGACACCTCTAATTTGGTGATCGGATTTTCAATATTGCAAAACCACCTAACTATAGTCTAAACGTTCCTATAGTCTAAAAAGTTGGCTTAATTGAATATCTTCCATTAGGTGATATAGTAATCCTGCTATTCATAGGCAAAAATTCCTCATTAATAATATACAAAACTTGGACAAAGTCAAAAACAACATTGGGACTGATGCTTATTTTTGGAGTTCAAATTGTGGACCATAGTTGCAGTATTGGACCTTAGTTGGGTGGTTTTGGTATGCTGCAGAAGTGTACTTGTTGTATGATCGTATATTCACGATTCGTTATTCTCCAATTATTGACTTCACATTTCCAGTGTGTTTCCAATGTTCAAAATATGAATACATCCATAGGTTGGTGAAAAACGTCTCTGCCTACATCGTCGCAGCATAAAATAAAATAAAAAAAACAGTTTCACAATGTTATCTTGTGTGATTGCTAGCCGTTACACAATGCACCTACGGGAATAGACAAGTAGACTTTGTCACCACAACTCAAATTAGTATGTTTTAGATACCACTGTCAGTCACGCAACTGACAGATTAGATGGCTCGAGTAGAAAAAATAAATTTACGGTACCTACGATTTGTTTTGGTGTTCTCAATTGCATATTATTCTGTTATATAACGTTATAAAACAAAGTGTAACAAGGACATACAATACTATAATGTCAAAGAGAGAAAGCTGATTTCATATAACATCATTACTTTAACCTATGGATGTAAAAACATTACGAATATAAATTCATAAAAAGTATTACTAGTCATCCATCCATTTTCTGATTTACATATCCCCATGTATCAGGCACACCGAAAACAATGTCCGTGGTGGTATTCACCCGTAATATTTACTACATTACGAGGCCGGTATAGTTTTTTGCGAATATCATGTTATTGGATACTAAATAATAGTTTATATTTGTCACAACAATTTTTTTGTAATGCCGACAGTTCATATTAGCAATCACAATTTATATAGTACATTCTTTAGTAACGATTTTCACTTTCAGATCTACACCCGACTCTTAACATAGCTAACCATTTTTATTACTGCTCGAAATGCTTTGATATAAAAATATCTCTTACACATATCTCCTTTTGTCACGAATATACAGGGTGTAATCGATAAGTGTTTACAGGTCATAATTCCGTAAATATGAGAGATATCAGAAAACTTTTAACTGATATCGAAAGTACGTTACCCAACAAATAAAATTACATTAATAACTTTTTCTAAATAGATGAAGTAATATTAAAAATACGAAGTTAAAACGCTACCATACATTTAGTAGGACGACTTACAGCCTTAAAGAATGTCGGGTGTCGTAAGAGATAAAACTGTTACAGATTCGTTATTTGTACGAATACATTGTAATAAAATATTCATTAATACTACAGTTTATGAAATAATTAATCTAACATTTATTCTTAAATGAAAAAATATTCGTATTAAACTAGTCTTTGAATGAACGGTTACCTACTAAATGTATGGAGGGGTTTGAAGTTAATATTTGGGATATTTCAGACTTTATTTCAAAAAGTTATTAGTGTAATTTTACTCGTTGGGTAACGTACTTTCAATATCAGTTAAAAGTTTTCTGATATCTCTCATATTTACGGAATTATGGCCTGTAAACACTTATCGATTACACCGCTGTATATATTTTTACCCGCAGTGTTCTAAAATACTGACACGTCAGCGTTACTTTAAAATCTGACGAGGGTTCTATAATATTACGAGGTCTTATTTTTGTCAAATTTTGAGAAGACCTCTTAACTCAGGGTGTCTTTTCATAAAACTTTCGAGCCAATGCCGGCCGGGCCGATTATTTTTAAAAGGTGTTTGGATTTTCTTTTCCTTCACTATTTTTTGCACATTGTCTAATAATTGTTGTCTGGTGACAGGAAAACCAGCTTTTTGTACGTCTTGAATCCAATAAACTAAAATTGTTTCAATGTCTTCTGATAAAAACGTTTTTGGGCCCATTCGACAATTAAGTGGCGTTTTTCCTTTAACTTTGTTAGACAAAGTTATTCGAGGGATACCAAATGTTCTCGCTGCCATAGCGACGGACGATCCGCTTAATACATCCTCTATAGCCTGTTCTAGGGCCTCCTGGGAATATCTCTTCATCTGGCGTTTAGGGCGCGGCGAATCTGAAAATATATCAATTTTTTAGTAAAAGATGACCCGTCAAACACTAGTCAAAAAATTACAGAATCCGCTGGATTGAATGTAACATCATTATCATGTTATTAAATCGTCTTACGAACATTGTAGAAGCAAAGTGAACTAATAATAAAACCTTTGAAAGATTTATAGTCTTTATTTAACTTGATAATCCTAATTATTTACTTTTATTTTATTTTATAAACCTCCTAAAAATATCTACTATACAGCTGCATTGCAAATGGCGCCACTCGATCATTAACTATTGGCAATATTGGCATGGGTTGATATAATCTAAAAGACTCAAATACCAAACTGCATTAAATAGATAAAAACTGAAATAATGTCGTTAAAAGTAATGTAACCTACAGGTAAGCTGTTCAGTCGGATCGACACGGACGAATTTGATGAAGTAACTATTTAATATTTAATGTATTTCCCCTCTTTTGTTTTATAAAAATTCGAAGGCGGATGATTGTGGTAAGGGTTATAGTGCACGATGATCCCATCTTGATTGAACCTGACTCTCGATTGACACTTGGTCCTATTTCTCCTGCTACAGCTCCAGTATCGATTATCGGGCAACGTCATCCTGAAGGTTTCCCCTTGGACCATCAGGAGAGGCTTCTTCGCTCTGGGAAGCTCGATTAATTCGTAGATGATGTCTAAAACGATAAAAACGCGGTATCGGACCTTTAACCTCGTGCTTAAATTTGCCAAATGAAATTCGAATGTTTGTCTAATTGATATAGAGTTTAAAAATTGATTGAGGCATTGGATCACACGTGATGTATGCAGGAGGATAAACTCAAAAAAATACATAAATTTTAACTAATGCCACTGGCGATGATCGAACTAAACTACTTATATTTTGTCGTTGTGCTCATATTGTTGCATCTTCGGGCAGTTCTATCACATATCAATTATTTCCCTGATGTATTCATTCCTTCCCCTTCTTCATAGATGTTATACTTTTTGCAAAATGTAATTATGAGCAATTCCATTTAAGCAAAATGACAAACTAGAGAAGATAAAAAAAGGGTAAATCAGTAAAACTGCTAATTTGCCCTAAAGTTTATTCGAAGTTGTATATTTGTCAGACTAAAAACTTACTATGTACTAGTTAAAAAGGTATCGAAAACATAAAACTTATTCACGATAAGCAATACAACACTATGTAAGACAGATAAAAAAGTTTATTAAAATATTAACATTTAATTCGGAACAAAATACAATACAATTGACTATAAAAACAGCAAACTAATCACTTAATACATTTTAAACACAATTTTTTAAGAGATCTCATAAGGGTATACCACAATATTGGCAAATTTAAAAACGCAAGACAGAGCAAGTCCATATCCTTACTTGGGCAAAAATTATTTACGGCTTAACAGCTGATTACCGTGCCATCGTAAATCCCAGATTTGGAGAGTACCCATGTAGAAGGCCGGAACTGAATTATAACCTAACCAGCTTTCCATCAGTAGATGGCTTGTATTTGGGAGGAGGATGGTTATGGCTCAAGTTGAGGAACGAGATCTCCTTAGCCTCATTGAACCTGATCCTGGCCTGGCACCTGGTGATGGTCCGCCTGCTGCAGCTCCAATAGCGACTGTCCTTGGTGGTCTGCCGGAAGGTGTGGTCTTGCAACATGATCAGTTGATGCTTGCTCGTGGCTGGTGTGAAGAGTAGGTAAGATACTTCGCCGTTCGCTAAAAAATGCATTTATTTAGTATCGTTTGATACGGCTCATCTTAAATGATAGTAAACTAAAATTCTACCAACCATGAGAACTAAACCTATTTATTTATGGCAAAATCTCTGCCAACATTTTCATCATTGCATTGAAAATTTGCATACATCTTGTTCAAATGTTTTATTTGCATATTTAGGTAACAATAAGCATACCTATCAGTATTGGTAACAATATCAAAGTCTTTCATGTACCTAATTGTTATTTAATTAGTCACATAAGTACCTAGGCCCAGTAACTACATAGGTACATTAAGTATCGCAAATCACTTAAGTATCGCAAATCAGGACAAAACTTAGCTATAATACTAATACTTAGATGCAAAATTAATATGAGTTATTAGCGCACCATTGCTTATTTAAATGTCTTATATTGAACATTTAACCCATAACTACAAGATCAGGCATTACAAGACATAATATCACATTTACAACATTTAATACGAGTTTAATCACATCTAGCACTTTATGTACTTCCCATCAGGCGTTTTAAAATATTTTGGACGTTTATGATTGTGCTCCGGGAAAATTTTTGAGATTCTATCGTCATCGTCGAACAAGACCCTGGCTTTGCAGTTCCGAGTATTCTTTCTGGAGCAATTCCACCACTTGTATTGTTTGTTGCCTCTGGAATACGTGTAGCCCTGTATCATTAGGAGACAGGTGCCTCTTTCCGATTTGAAGAACTCTGCAGTGATTTCTGTGAATAAAACAGTTTATCTGTTGAGATATGATTAATTATAGATATAGGTTGACTTGACCACAACTTAACGTGACATTTTATGATCCGCGTACGACGGGAGTGTAGGCAACGCGGATGCAGCGTGCGGGCCGGTCTATTGAATACGAGACGGCTATCCACCCGTGCTGGGGGCTATTGCTGTCCACAAGCGAGGTGTTTCCTCCTTATCACACTTACGTATGACTTTTCAAGCGTAACAGAAAAGCAATACGTCAATCATAGTTCCCGGTAGGCCTTCTGGCCACCTGCTTCTCTCGTACGCAAACAACGGCAAAGTCACGTAAGTTTTTGTCAAGCTATGTGCGGTTTGGGAGGATGTCACTACTGAAACGATACAGTACACAATAATGAATACATGTACAGTCAACCAATTGGAAACCTCGGCTACTAGGGAAACATGTCGTATTAATCAGATTGTAACACATATATTTTAATTTGTCATCTTGATACGGTTCTAGAGTGGTCTAGTGTTCCAATTGGCTAAGTGAATCTTATTTTTACAACAGAGAACGCCAATGATCAGACGGATCGCCTGATGGAGCAATGATAAGCCTAGCGGGTAATTGAGTCTCAACCTGTGGTATAGGCGCGGGTTAGGAGGGTTGTATATATCATCATAGAGAGAGAGTTAAAACAAGTCATGTCACATCACTTGTTACCTTCCAGACCAGCTCCCATATTATAGAAACAGACTCTGTTAAGGTCCGGAAAGCACCATCAGATGATCTGTAGAACCGTTGGCGGTCTATTAGTTAAGTACCAATCGCCTACCTATAGGTGAAAGACATTTCATTTGATTGAAACCGAGAGACCAGCGGAGTTCATGAACGTACAATAAGGAGATTTCACGATATCGACGGCAAAAGATACAAAGGACCGTTCTATTTTGTGAGTATATCGTCGCCACAGTGCCCTAACATACAACACTGACTAATAATAAGAGTAGAGTCTCTATATAAGACTCTATACTTCCTCTGTTGGGTTCTAAGCCGGACACTAGACAAAAACAAATATTTTTTATTGCCTGGTTTTGACACAAATGTCTTACAAAAACCAAAAATCTGTTCTAGATTCAAGTTCAAGTTAACAAAATATTCACAAAGCTAAATTCCAGAATTAGATGTAGATTGAATAGTTTCACTTTGCGAAATTCAGTGGGTTAAATTGATGGCAGTAAAATAAATTACATAGTTCAACAATTGATTTATTTCATAATTAAGATATGTAACTACTAACTATACTAATAATCGTACTATTTTATTTAGATTGCTGACGTAATTTTTTATATTTTACTTTTGACTACGAGAAGGCACTATCCAAAAATAAAAAAAATATTTAATAATACTCGCAATACGCATAAATCAGTTCTTTTTACAGCAACATCTCTCTTGATTTTATAGTATTCGTCTTTGTTTTGACGATTTTCTTTTCACAAAGTGATTGCTAATAGGCATGACATGATGACTGGCAAGTCAAATCAGCATCTTTTTTCGAACTGTGAAAACGATCACCACTATGGAATTTTATATGAAATACTCAAAAGTGATGTCACGTTTGAGTACTGCCAAATGACTCTTGAAGAATCTTTTAAGTTCTTTTCAATTTATTAAATAGAAGTTCTGTACAAAAAATACTGCAATCTACATCTTAGTAATATCTCTTCGTGTATTATGTCGTGCATAATGTTAAATAATTTATTTTAACTACAGTCATAATCCTCATTGCTATTCCTACATACTGACAAACGATGTTAAGAGTAGTAGCCGTATCATGAGCAGCCGAGCCGCCGCATTATTACCGCGGACTTACTTTTCACCTGGCTCGCTCGCACCAATACGCAAGTACGAGCGGGATAGATGGTCTACCACTTTTCGACTCTATTCCGAGGTAACAAAATCGAAAAGTGATAGACCATATTTTTGGCTGACGGTAGTTACTATACCATAGTAATTATTAATTTCTAAAGTGTCAGCACTTCAACAGCCTTATTTATTCCTCCAACACAATTTTAAAATTTATTGATACTAAATATTTATTGCACAGTTTGAAAACAAATGTATTGATTGAAACTTTCGCTTCACAGGCAGAGGAAACGTAGCAAAACACCTTGTAGGCGCGCGGGTATTGGAAACTACCCGCACGTTGGCTTGATTACTCACTTCTAGGCTAGCATTATCACTAACAGGATTACAAACAACACTCATAACATCCAATAGCTTCAAAATGAATGTTTGGACGTTACCTGTCCTACAGGGCAAAACGATATAGGAAGACGTTACACTGATGCGAATAGGCGGGTTATTCACACCTGTTACCACCCACCTGACACAGCGACAACACTGACAATGGTAATAACTGGGTTTTTTTCCCACCTGTTACCAGTGGGAACACCTGGGAATTAAAATTCATGTGATTTACTTTTCCCAGTAGGTACCACCAAGTACACTAATGGTAATAGGTGGGAAATAATCCCCGTTGTTAGCACTGGTGTCAGGTGGGTGGTAACAGGTGGGAATAAAATCCCAGTTGTTACCACTGGTGTCAGATGTGCACTGTCTCGCTCATACACCGTCGCCTCTTGCGGTAGCGAGCTAGCGGCGCCAGTGTGACCTCTGCCTTAGAGCTATCAGCTATCACAGCTGGGCGAGTATCGCCGTGTCTCTTTTTTTACACGGGAGTGCGTATCTTTTGTTCGTGTTTATAGCTCATAGTTCATAGCTTAGTAGGTCGCGGTGGGACCAGTGCCTTATACTGAAATTATGTTTCAGTTTATTGCCATTGACCCAATATGATTTTCATACCACCTATTCGAATACGGGCCTTGTCCTCCCTCCTGGTAGGGATCAAAGTGGCACTTTTCTGTTGAAGGACTTTCTATTGCCAGCCTAAAAAATTACATTGAAATATGAAAATAAACAGTACGTTCACAATTGATAAAGATTTGTTCGGAATCGATTATTAAATATTATGTCACTGATCCCTTGTAACACAAATAACTATTGATAGCTCGGTGAATTATTTAGCTAATTTGATTAAGTACCTACTTATTTCTTCCCTGCTTTTTTACTTACGGTAAAATATAGTTAATTATTTCATAACCATCATTAATTCTAGGCGGTTCATGATTATGATTTAGCCTATATCGACATATCTCATTATTTTCAGCGAGGGCCAACCTAGCAGGGCACTTTTTAGCCATCCTGTTTGAACAGTACCACATTCTGGATGTCCTATTAGTCTTGCAAAACGTGTATTCTTCTAGTAGAATGAGTTTGCTTCCGCGACGTGTTGAATAGATGAATTGGAACTGCTTTCCTGTAGGTAAAAATACTGTTCAATACCCGAAAATTATGTTCCGGTTCCGGATTCTATCATAATTGCAAAAATAAGAGTTGTCGCCCATTAGTAAAAAGCTCTAAGACCCATACACGGACCGTTTCGAGCAGTCATTTTGTATGGGAACTGCAGTTCTTGTTCCTTGTATGGCTGGTCTAAGCTGTCGTTTTAACGTACACAAATGTGAAGGATTACTTCAATACAATTAATTTGACGATCTACTCATAATAAAAATAATTATACTTGCTGTTTAGTTAGTCATGTCTAGTTTCTGTTGCTTTGTGTTCTGCTTATTGTATAATAGCGTATCGTAGACTGTTTAGGGCATTTCTCCGAGCGTTTCAACCGCCGTGACTTCGGTGGCAGCATTATTACGCGTTTTCCGTAGGTACATCATTCTTTTTTATATCTTGGTAGTTGTCAACTACGTCTACCAACACATCCAAAAAAATTGTGAGATACCCACGGACAACGCGTAATTGTGCTGCCCCCCAAGTCACGCCGGTTGAAACGCTCGGAGAAATGCCCTTTATATAGTTTAGCAAGCACGAGCAGGTAGATATTGGTATTCGGCTTTTTACCATTACATATACCATTTGGACAGCTTTTTTGGAATAATTTTTATGTAAAGACTTTACCAGGCCCCAATTTCACCACATTGACAAGTCCTACAATTGTAAATTTACTGTTTCTCCAATCTGGAGCGTCTATAGGCTACAGTTACCGTTTACCATCGGAAGGGCCGTGCGTTAGTTTGCCACCAACATAAAATGTAGTGCAGGAACTTTAATAAATCAGCAGTAATTAACTAGTATTTGTGAAGCAAAATTACAATTGTCACAAAAAACATGACAATTGTAGCGAAATCCCGACATATGCCGAACCTCATGTCAAGATTGAATGAGAATTGTACTAAACCTTGCGACAATTGTCACGGGTCTCGGAAAATAAAAAGTAGTTTATTAACGATTTAATAACGTTATCAGTAATAATTTTATGTTGGTGGCAAATAAGCACATGGACCGTCCGATAGTAATCGGTAGCCGTAGCCAACGGAGGCCTGTGACGTCAGTAAAAGTGATATTTTACAATTGTCACACTTGTAATTATGGTGAAATAGGCCACAGATGGTCGAGACGCTTTTCAATATCACGGAACTGCTGAAATCGTATCTATAGGGATTTTTTTTCGCTCCTTAATCCTATGCAACCATGTATGTGGCATAGACATGAGCGCCGATGGCCAAATAGCCGGCGGCGGCGCGCCGGTCAAAATTGATCGGCGGCGACGGCGAATCGGCGGCGTGGCCTTGAAAACAGTTGTTCATAGAGTTCATAGGAGAACCGAAATTTTGCGTAGCAAAACTCAAATTGACAGAGGGATTGATTCAAATGCTCTTTAACTATTGATAAATAATTGCCACTTAACAATACATCATCATCAGCCTATCGCAATCCACTGCTGGACATAGGCCTCCCCAATTTCACGTCACCGTCTTCGATCTTCGGTTGCTTGCATCCAGCTCCTGCCAGCCATCCTGCGCAAATCGTCGCTCCACCTTGCCTGAGGTCGTCCTATACTACGCTTGCCGAAACGCAGTCTCCACTCAAGAACTCGTTTACCCCAACGGTTGTTGGTTCTACAGCAAATATGGCCAGCCCATTCCCACCTCCCACTTCAGCTTGCTAATACGGTGGGCTATGCCTATCACTTTGGTTCTCTGCCGAAGCCGAGCATAGCCCTTTCCGAAGCTCGCTGAGCGACCTTGAACTTGTGGACCAGCCGTACCATCAATGTCCACGTTTCAGCTCCGTACGTCATGACGGGTAGGGCGCACTGATAGAAGACTTTTGTCTTCGGACACTGGGATCGACAATGTAAAGACTCGACGTAGCTTTCCAAATGCTGCCCAATCTAGCTAAATTCTTCTATTCACCTCATCCTCGAAGTCGTTTCCTCCCATCTGCAAATGTTTGCCCGAGCTATACAAATCTACCTCTCGTACTTGCCATTAATGTTGATGCCACGTCCTTTCCAGGTCAGTGTCTTAAACATGTCCTCCATTGCATTTGAGAACGGGTTGCGATTAAGGAAAATCCAACCGCACCAGTGTGGATAAGGAGGCTTTCACACAAGAGCAAGGCGCGCAGGGCGCCTCGGAAAACTCTATGTGGCTCCGCCGAGCCAGTTAATTCTGGCATACGGGTCGCAACACCGAGTAAGGCGCTCTATGTGTCGCGCCTGCATTATTCCGCCGTACCCGATGATGTTGTAGAGTATGTCCGCCGGAAGACTGGCTTTTCGCCGAGGGTTCAGCAGCTGTGGTGCGCGTGCCGCGCCCGCTGCAGGATACCATCGCGAGTGCAGACTTATAGCCGAAGAGCGTCGTGTTTCAGCAGTTCCGGGGCAATCTGCCGAATTCTACGTCAGATCAGACGACGCAACGGAGCCACGTCGTTACGTTGTCGCCCAAATTTAAGTAGTTTTTATATATTATTTGATATGTATTTTTTTTGTTCGCAGTGACTTGGTTTTTACTGTTATGCTGTGAACTTATTGGAATAAAAATAAAATGAATGTGGTCTATGGTGCCGTATCCGCTTCGAAATCCAACCTCCGGGTTGGAATTCGTCGAGTCTCCGCGCAAGACGGTTCCTGACAGTCTTGGGAACAGCTTATAGACATGGCTTGGAAGAGAAATGGGTCGATAGTTCTTCATCAGGGTTTTGTCACCGTTTTTGAAGAACAGGACGACCACACTTGTACTCCATGCCTCCGGATTTCTCCCTTCAAATAGGACAGCGTTAAAAAGCTTTTCAGGCTCCCTCAGTACGAGCTTACTTCCTGCTTTTAACAACGCTGTTGTAGGATGGCGATCCTATCCAGGGGCTTTTCCGTTTTTAACCTACTCAAGAGCGATATCGGTTTCGCCAATACTGACTTCTAGCAGGTCTTCAGTGTAGTGGTGTATCAAAGATGGTCTAGAATCCTCATTTTCAGGACCAGGTCGAGATGCATGCTAAGTGTATAATCGGCCATAGACGTCTCCCACTTCGGAAAGGACTGCCGACTGTGAAGTAACGACTTCTTCACGAGCTGTTGTCAGCTTCGTGAAGTGGCTTCTTCCTAAAGATTGTACGAACAATTTTCACCCCCGGTTCTGACGACCGCTCTTTCAATCGAAAGAGTATTGGAGCACCGGAGATTGTGTCGTACGTTCTTACTGATCTCTCGGTTTAGAGTCTGTTTCCCTGACCAAGAGACTGGTGGGTTTTCACGTCGTTACTACATTAGCCCTAACTGCCTTAAGGTCTCCCCTGAAAACTTTGACTTACTGCCCTTGCGCTGCATTTCACAAAATCTCGTACCGTCCACCCCGAGGATGCGAACCACATCTTGAAGGTTTTGGTTAACGTCCGCTGTAGATTCCGTCGTCAAGAAGAAACATTAAGAGTATATCTATTGGTTTTAATAACTACTAATACTAATATACGGAGTACAGCCGAGAACAAGAAAACCAAACATGGCTACTAACTTAATGGATACTTAATTTTGTGACTTCCAGGCGTATTTGTCAAACCTTTTCGAAATGTGATATTTACAACGATTTTAGCTATTTAAAAACTTTTAATCCTCAGTATTAAAAGAAGCGTAATATTTTGATGCCTCATCAAGGTCACGCCGATTCCACGCCGGTGGCGGCGTCGGCGGCGGCGGCGCGAAGTTTTTTACCGGCGGCGGCGGCGCGCCGGCGCGGCGCTCATGTCTAATGTGGCATATACTTATTGGATTGTCACAAACCCATCCTGGGTATTGGAAGTTTTTACTATACTCATAGCTAAATTTCTATCGCGTCCCAACTAGCAAAATATAGTCATATAGAAGTTGAGGCAACGTTTTGCATATAACTTCTAGTCTAATTTGGTTGGTCATATAAACGTAAAGTAAACGGTTATAAAAGGCGAAAGTGGCTCAAATTATAAGACTTATTGGTGAGGTAAAGGTTAAATAAAGGTTTGCATGGCGACTTACATCGTCTATTAAAGGTATTGTAACGATTAAGGAATGACCAAAACGTTGTATAAATAGTACAACAAAAACCTTTACGCGACCTAAATATCAAATAAATGTTTTATAACCAAACACCGGTTTCGCAGGGGCAAATCTGTACTGACGTTTAATAGTGCGAGGACACATTAAACTAATTTTATTATTTGATATCGATAAAAATGACGTAAAACCGTTGTGTAATTTCAAGAATTTGAATGAAAAAGAAAACTACATACACAAAAATAAACTTTTTGAGGTCTTAACTATCTTTAATATTTAATATAAATTTCAAAATATACTATCAACATTTTTTCTACATTTTCAGACTTTAATCTTCGTCGCTTGGGTGACAATATCCATTTTAGCCAACTAAACGACCTTTCTAGGTCAACTGTAATTGGAGCAAATTCAAACAATTTATAGTTTTAATGAATTTCTGTTTTATGACTCAGTTCTATTTCTTTTCCGATTACCAAATCATTTAATGTTTTTAAAGTTCAAATGCCGACGTTTTTCTCTAACACTGAAGTTTTTTGTGGATAATTTTGTCTTAGGGATTAAGACGTAATCTTGATAATATATATTATGTACTTTTAACTTATGGACAATATTGAAACTGGCTTCTAGCTAGACTTAAATTTTGTGTTTGTAATTTTTCAATGGTACTTGGTATGATGGATAGATTGTTGGCTATCCATTTCAAATCGTTGAGAATGTTTATATCATTCATTGCCCGTTTTGCTTTCAATATATACGTGGATTCTTTGTTATTAAACATTCGTACGACTTGCTTGATTGCTGGTAATTATTTATGCTAATAAAAAGCGGCTTTCATCCATGTTATCCATCGTATTATCGTTGGCTGTGGTGGCAAAGGAACGTTCGGTAACATTTGGTGAAATATTTTTATTCTTTTAGGTGTTTAAGGCTGAAATACCTTTTTTAACCGACTTCAAAAAGGAGGAGGTTTACAATTCGTCGAAATCTTTTTTTTTTTTATGTATGTTCCCCGATTACTCGAAGACGCGTGGACCGATTTGAAAAATTCTTTTTTTGTTTGAAAAGGTTTACCTTCTAGTTGGTCCCATTGTCACCGAATCCAGATCTGATGATGGGATCCTGGAGAAATCGAGGGAACTCTTCAAATGTTGTAGGCACACATGACATTTTTCATTTATTTTCGAAGACTAATGAGGTATTTGCGTCTAGTCATGAACGTCTTAAGTTGGTGATCTGATGATGGAAGGTACAACTCCTTAGTAATCAGGAGTTGAGGGATAATTCTTTAAATATAACATATTTCGTGTATTTTGGGAGCTATTCGAGTATTTGCCTTTAGGTGGTCATCCTTTCATGTTGGTGAGCTGATGATGGAAGGTACAACTCCTTAGAGATTAGGAGTTGGGGGATAATTCTTAAATATATCATATTACACGTATTTTGGAAGCTATTCGAGTATTTGCCTTTAGGTGGTCATAGTCTCCTGTTGGTGAGCTGATGATGAAAGGTATAACTCCTTAACGATTAGGAGTTAGAGGATAATTCTTTGAATATAACAACTGTCATACATTTCATCGAGATCTATTCAAGTGTTTGCTTAGTAGTTATGACATGTTGGTTAGCGGTTAGTGATTCTTTAAATAGGCATGCTAAGGCTGTTACCTATAATCTTTGACATGATTCATACCTTTACCTGCTGATGATACAATGTATAACTCCTTGATAATGGGATAATTCTTTGAATATCGCACAGACGGTTTGTTGTATATTCATATAAGTTAGCCAGTTCAGGTTTTCTGGCCTACTACAGTGCAGTACATTCTAATTACAAGTATTTAGAGCATACGAAATAACGATTTTATATAAATTACACTACTAAAAAGCAAAAAATAAAATATTTTAAAATAAAAATAAAACCGTCTTCAAAAATTCGCCCGAACTAAAAAGTTAAAAATAATTTTATTTCCTACTTCTTAGGATTTCCTACCCAAACCTTTAAACCTTTTACCCTATTCATTGAAATAAAATATTATGGCTAGGTATCCTACAGATTTCTTAGAAGTCGGTGCCAAGCCAAATATATTCACTTCGCGAGTATTATGTATTTGGTAGAGCTTGGTAACTTACTGTCACTCCGGTTATGCTTTCATGAAAATGACTGAGGCAGACCATTCTGTTGTTAAAAGCATAATCGGAGTGACAGTAAGTTACAAAGCTCTATCCAATATATACCTATGAACGTATTTGGCTTGGCACCGACTTCTAAGAAATCTGTAGGATACCTAGCCATAATATTTTATTTCAATGAATAGGGTAAAAGGTTTAAAGGTTTGGGTTGGAAATCCTAAGAAGTAGGAAATAAAATTATTTTTAACTTTTTAGTTCGGGCGAATTTTTGAAGACGGTTTTATTTTTATTTTAAAATATTTTATTATATAAGCAATTAAATCATTTACAGGAAACAATAATCGCACTTGTTCAGCCACCCTATTTACTCACTGGTCAGGTTTCCAGGAAGGTGAATGATCTTTTTTCTTGCGTGGCATTTTTAGCCGCCTTAAGATACAAAGGTAGATTTAATTGACCGAAATGCAAAATAATATTGTTGTAGGTACTAGATAAATTATTCAACGATTCAATGGTTGTCAAAAGTGACTCGACACAGTCAATGTCAGATATCGGTTGTTTATAGTTGCGATAAGTATAAATAAAAAAGGATTGCACATAATTAAACGTATTCTAACTTAGCCATTAGTTTAGTTATGATAATGATGGTTAAAAATTTATTTTTATTGATGTCGATAAACTAGTCGATATTTAATGAATCACTAGCACTGGTACATTTTTGCCCCCGCGAAACCGGTGTGTGTTTATAACTGACCATTTTGTTTTATAGAAGGTTTAGTGTAACCCTTACTCATTGCTTATCGGACTCTTAAGTTACGTAAATGTTTTTAAGTTTTATTTATAAAACTGCTTCTGACATTTATTTTAGATACGTGCAAAACTTGGTGTGTGTGTGACAAAAAAGTGTACGGAAAAATAATACAAGGTAATTTTATAAGTTTTGTAATAGAAATTATTGTTCTATATATTGAGCGTTTGCACATTTGGCGTGTGCTGAATTCTTATGGGAAGGTCACTTTACCGTTAAAGTTTATGATGATATACAGTTTTTTGCTGTCGCGCTCTTAATATATTCGAAATAATTATAATTTATAACAATATTTCTTCATATTTTATTAAAGTTAAGGTTAGCCATTTTGGAACAAGTCATGGATTTATACTTATACGACTACAATATAACTTTATCTTAAGTAAAGGTTTTTATAACGACTACAAATTGTCCGCCATTACTAAGCCGCCATTACTAGTCCGCCACTTTGTTTGTACCGTTTCCACGATGTAATGTCCATGGTTTTTTTCTTTTAAATAGTACTGTGATGCTCACGAAATGGCGACTGATTTTTTATGATATTAATTTCAAATCGACTATAAATTGCATGATGTTTTATAACCGTAACTTAAAATCAATTTAAAAACATATAGTCCAATAAAAGGAATATAACGAGTTCGGCAAAAACTAAAGGTTTTTCAAAGTTTTTGTTTGACGTTAATATAACCAACTGTTGAATAACAGGTAGATAACAGTCCCGCTGATATCTTTTTGTCATATTGAAGTTACCTTCAATACCGCTATATAACTGTCGAAATAAGGTTTTATGATATCACTTATACAACAATAAAATTATGTAGACGTTGTAAAAATGACCTTATTACGACGGTTCTGTGTTTTCTGAACCCATTATAAGATGAAAACGTTTATACAACTTTGAACATCATTAAGTAAACGTTTTCTTTAAAACCTCTACATGATTGTTGTATAATTAAGTCGCAAAAACGTTTATTTACCATAGTAATTAGACTATTTGGTAGGACGACTAAACTATCAGATTTATAACGTTTATTTGACTAACAGGTTAACTAAAAACGACTATAAAACTCTTATATGGCTAAAGGTCGTATAACTCTTGATTTATATGACTTCTTTGCTAGTTGGGGTAACACGTTTCAAATTTAATGCTTCCCACGGTTATCTTCAGTTTTCCCATCAATGACAGCTCTCTGAATCATTCCGCAGTTGAACCTGTGAAATCCTAAGCCCCCAAAAATAATAACCTACAAACCTTCTCATTGATACCTTCCTTGTTCAGATTCAGATTCATAAATGATAAACAATAGTTCTCTTCAAGAGTTTTTCGTTAGGATCGATTTTGACGCATAACGCTTGCAAAAATTTACAGCGGTCGGCATTTACTCCAAAATTCTGTATTGATAGTTTTTCTCAGCTCTTCTGTTATTTTGAAGTGACACTTTCTTTGTCAGTTACTCTTTTTGTAAGCTTGGCAGCCTGGATTGACCTGATGTCTCTGCTGTATGCCTTGTCGTCTCCGTTCTTCTTTTTTTCGATTCAAGCTTACCGATTATTATCATATGCTGTCGATCGCATATGTATTACTTAATCTTCGCTAGAGGATAGCGACAATGATTCTGATGATTCTGTTATCACAAAATCGACTATTAAAGGTGTGTTTTCGGTGGTATTTATGTTGAAGTAATCTCGAAGGAAATTCAAATTACGCCTTACACTTTAATAATCAGAGGTTAGACAAAGAGTCCTCATTGTTTGCAATAATATGGATATGACTCCAAAGTTGATTAACCTTAGTTAAGTGACGAAGTGGGGTGTCACAGACGTCGTGTATTTTTTGGCAGCTTTATGCAGTGTATGTATGTTTTTATTTAGTCGATAACACGCATGTTACAACTCTAGTGTTGCAGGAATTCATATTCTGTAATAGCTGCTTACCATAAACGGTTCGTGTCCTTGTTAGCCATCGAGTAGTATAAATCATAGTTATAGGTAATAAATAAAAACAATTGAACAGTTTTATTTTTCCTCTGTTTCTATTGCCAATTCATCCGAATCAATCATCCGAAAAAAGATTTGATCAATACGAAATAATTATTTTATGATAGAAGAATTATGAAAAAGCTCACAATTACCACATTGTGAGCACAATTTTTTCACAGTTCTTTATTAGCTGGGCAATTTTTTATTAAAAAAGCGTGAAATGTTCCATATTTTTCTTTATTACAGTACTTCTACAAGTACATTAAACATTGAAGTGATAGTTATGCGACATATTATCGAGATATACATACATAGACATAGACTCACACATAAACACTATTAATCTTAATTTAGGTACCTATTTTAAATTACATAGGTAGTGATATTATTATTACATAAATAGGAAAAAGAACTTAATTTAAGATGTATATTAGATTTACTTATTTATATTCATTCGCTAAACGAATTGTCATATTAAGTTGAAAATCGTTTTAACCTAATTTAGTTCTAATCACATGAATTCGAAATAAGCATTGACTAATACTATTTAAAATTAGTTGCGGCTAATATTTGACAATTTGTGCGATGGTCTAATAAGCATGATACCTTAAGGTTGTATCATGTAAATTAATTATATTGCGTATTCAACTATCTTTCTTATTATACACACGTATAATAGGGTGGTCCAAAAAAACATTTATTTTGGTTTCATATGGGGCACCCCCTTATTTTGTTACATCTGTTAAGTTGATAAATTATACCAAGTTTCATAATTTTATTTTAACTATAAAGTGGTGCTCAACGCCTTTGATGTTTTTTTATATTGTATGGAATGTGAAAAAATGAAATTACTGTTTCTTAACTTTTTATTTTAGTTATTGCTTCTAGACTGTTTAAACATAGGATTTTTAAGTAATATAGTGGAAGTTAATTTTTCTTTCCATTTTTTAAGCTTATTTGAATCTTCGCCAAAAAGTCAACCGAATCAATAATTTATTAAACACAAAAATTAATTTTATTCTTTACCTACTTGACTTTTAAATCCCGTTTTGAACAGTATCAAAGCAATTACTGACATAAAAATCATAAATATAAAATATTTATTTATTTTGGGATTCTAAAAATATTATATTTTTCAAAGGCATTGAGCACCGCTTTGGAGTTGAGATAAAATTACGAAACTTGGTATATTTTATCAGCGTAATAGCTGTTACAAAATAAGAGGGTGCCCGATTAAAAAAATATATTTATTTTTTTTCCATACAAACGTGGACCACCCTAACGTATAAGTACTTGTAATGGACAAGTTTAGTGTCCTTTTAGTTGTGTTGAGTTTCAGGTTAGTTATAGTCAGAGAACATGGACAAGACTCCAAAATTAATTGAATAATTAATATTTTAATCACTTTCAGAAACTAATCTATGTGACACCTGGAACTATGAAATATTTAAAGCTTTGAAATAAAATTACAAGAAACATTTTACAATTTATTTGATCAACTTTGGAGTCATATCCACATTATGCGAACAATGTTACCCATTTGTCCGATCTCTGGTTCTAAATTCAAAATCAGTGTTGCCACCAAAACATTTGCTTTTCCAATTTCAGTTTTCTTCTATTCAACCTCATGATTTGTCGGTTTTTCTCACGGACCTGCTCCAGCTTCTCCGGGTTATTTTTCAACCGTTCCCTGTATCGCCTCATCTTTTCTGCACTAGTCAATCGTCTTTTCACTAAAAAAGTTTGTCATCATATCAGTAATTTAGTAATGTACTATCAGTAATATAGTAAATATACCTTTACCTTTATGCCAATATCTTAAACAAACTTAATATATTTATCAGAGTCCCTAAAATGTATCGTATTTAACTTTAAGAATAAAAGTAGTTTATCGTAAAACATGCAATAGGTTTTTTAATATTTATTTTAAAACAATCGTTTTAAGTAGATAAATAAAACAAAGTCCTTTGCTTTGAACTAATATTTGTATATCAAATAATTCGTCGTAGCTTCAATTTTATTGTTTCTTTTATAAAAATAATTTACACTAACAATTAACTTCGAGCATAAAAATAGATTCACTACTTTCATTTTTCGATGTCACGTTCGAGAAGTTTAATTGAAATATTCGTTTCTCTTACCCTGCGAACAGGTAAATCTGAAGTATTTCAGAGATACAGACAGATTAGTGCTGAAATTACATTACATTACATTAATTAGCTACAGTACTTCATTAATTCTTTCATCGGCGCCGTAGTCTTTAGGTGATATGAATTATAAGTGAAGTCACACGATTTCCGATCTTCATCTAAACCTTGAAATTGCCAATTTAAATATTTAATTTGGA